>VXBZ01012462.1:41596-64670 GCA_013399135.1 Heliornis fulica | reverse complement strand
ATCTCTGTCCAGCATCATAGTTCTGGTCTTTGGCAGGGGGGCCGTCTGGAGGCCCATCACCTTGGTGGCTGGAGTCAGCAGCTCTCCGAGTAATATCTCCAGACTCGGATGCCCTCTTAAACCACCCTTTCCTGTTCATCTCATTTGGTTCAACCATCTTAGGCTTTGTTCCAGTCATTTTCCCAGACATCAGTTATTTCCTGCATTTCGTCTGTTTCGTCAGTGTATTTTAATCTACATATGTCTAATGTTACTATTGTGACTCATTCTCTTAATAAATGGCTAAGGATCATGATGCTCAAGATGATCAGAGGGCTGAGGGATCTGGACTTGTTCAGCCTGGAGAAGAGAAGGCTGCAGGTGAACCTCATTGCAGCCTTCCAGTACTTAAAGGGAGTGTGTAGACAGGAGGGAAATTGGATTTTCACAAGGGCAGATAGTTGTAGGACAAGGGGGAATAGATTGAAGATACATGAGGGAAGGTTTAGAATGGATATTGCGGGGAAGTTCTTCACAAAAAGAGTGGTGAAGTGCTGGAACAGGCTGCCCAGAGAGGTGGTGAATGCCTCAACCCTGGAGGTGTTCAAGGACAGGTTGGATAGGGCCCTAGGCAACCTTGTCTAAATCCAGGCCTGGAGGTTGGTGGCCCTGCCTATGGCAGGGGAGTGGAACTGTGATCCTTGAGGTCCCTTTCAACACAGACCATTCTGTGATTCTGTGATTCTGTGATTCTGTGATTCTGTGATTTGATTGCCCACTAATTTATCTATAGACAAGGTAGGAATAAATAAATTCCTACCTTTCCCTCTTTAAACGTATAAAAGAAAGAAATTGAATTTAAAACCCCAATCTTTAATGTTTAAATATTTAGGGACACTGCTAAAATTGTATTCACAGGAGGTAGTTTTGTGATCCATGTTACCAACATGAAACTCTTCAGATGTCAACTCACATATTGTGTAGTGCAGCAAAAAACCTGACAGTTCTGTCTTCAGACCTGCACAACGTTCAAATTATTAATAAAACACCTAAACAATTAATTCACCACTGGAAAAATAAAGCAGAAATAAAAAAAGTCTGATTGGTACAACTCCCTTAGCACAACCTTCTCTTTAGCAGATTCTCACTACAGACAGATAAGGAAAATTACTTCAGAGTTATACATAATAGAAAAACCAAGGGTCACAAACTGAAAGAAGAAAATATAAGTCACAACATGCAATGGAAGCCATGAAATGAATGACAGTGCAATTAACATGACAGAGAAGATGGAAACTTGTCAGAAATTGCTGCACGGCTGCTCAGATTTGATAGGATTGCAGAACTGATTTCTTCACACCATCTATTAGAAAAAGATTTCAATCAAAAAGTGAGGGAATGAAACGACTGTGTACGCACTTATTCCTATGTGTATATGTGTGTGCGTGAGTTCTTGTACGGTGGATGATAACTGAGGAAGAAGCTCAACAGAGCAGACAACAAAAAACTGTTCTGCTGTTGAGACCATAAAAAGCAATAATTGGAGAAATGCAGTAATAAAGACTTTGGACTGGTATTTTCGTTTTTGGAAAATTATTTTTAATGGGATTATAAAGAAGTCATGCAACTGTTACAGAATCAACGGGATAAATTAGGCTGAGGAGAGCTGTATAATTTAAAATTCACTGTGCAGCTTCTGTGAAGAAACTACACCTAATGGATCCTATAAGGATGTAGATGGGAAGTTGCTTTTGCATGTGCTATGACTCCCACTGAAGATGCTAGCCACTCTGCTGAAATGCTCTCTTGAGAAAAAAAATTAAGTTACTGCACTCCTTATTGTGAAAAGTGCTATTTCTCACTGTCAGAAAGTGTCTACTGGAAGCCTTCAGGGAAGCACACAGCAAACCTCCTTAACTGAGAAATGTAGATGTGGTAGAAGTCTCTGCTGAAGATCCATCAGGCCGAACACACGTATTAAAAGGAAGGTGAAAAAAAGTTGTTCAAAGAACCCACCAGTACGAACTGAACTTCTACACCCTTCAATCTCTGCTAGTTCAGACAGAATTTGTAAGGGCAAAGTTCACTGGAGTAAAACTCTCTCATTATCCAACTTAGTGGGGAATTAATGACTATTTCACATTGTGACTAGCTGCAATACTGGTTGTAGTCAGCAAGAATCAACTTCTTGTGACTGTATAATCTGTACCAGGTCAGCTATTAAACAATCAAATACTCTCTGTCAGTGTTTGGTCACTGAAAGAAAACGAACACTCATTACATTAGAAAATACTGAGCCCACTAGTTCTTTGCTGAATTGGCTGCTCTTAATTGAAGAAGAGGGGAAAAAAAGAGAAATTAATATTTAGTTTAGTATATATGACTACTTTTAAACTTGGGGTAAGTAGTTTCACTGCATTCACATAAAAAGTGAAGGCATATACACCGTACAGATTTAAAAATTATCCTAACAGGGTTAGGAAGAAAAAGGATTGGAAATAGATGCCATCTGAGCCCCACATTGTCCTAAAGACAGGGTGCATATGATGACAACACTTGCTTAGAAGATTCCCAGATAAACTAATTTGATGCAGTTAAGCTGTTTCATTTTCTTTTGTAAAAAATTAAAACAAAAAAGTCCTTCCCCAATTTAAGATGCAAAAATAATGGTCAGGTATAAGCAAATCTTTTAAAAAACAATTTCTCAGTACTGCTTTAACACCAGATTGCTTTTTCCCATGTGTGGAGGACATCGTTAAAGAATGGTTATGTGACCGAGGATGTGAACAGCCGGACATGTTACGGTTGATGCCAATTACAGATGGAAAAGTACAGAAGAACGAGATGAGGCCTAAGTGGTAAACAGGGAACAAAGAAGAAAGAATACCATGAGAAAGAGAGCATCATGAGTTATGCGAAGGCCCTGTTTTCAGTTCGGTTCCCAAAACATTCTCATTCCCATGTTGTTTTTCAGAAGCTGACTGAATTCTCTCAAAACAGTCTTGTTTGGTTCTCATGCTCTTAGCTCCTTATCTAGAACCCCTGATCAGTAAACTTAAAACATGTTTTTCTGCTAAGTACTAACCAATCAATACTTGCAAAAACAAGTTGTTATCCAATCATGTTCTGACACTCAAATTGCTGTAATGTAACTAAAAAGTATAAAATCACATGAAGTTCCTGCAAGTAGTTGAGACAATAAAAGGTAGTCACTACCTTCGGTCTCCCAGCGTCTTCTTTCCGACACCCATGCTCACTTTATATTCATAGTAGGTTTAGTTTTGCTTCAGGTTTCTTTGTGATTTTGTTTTGTTAGTTTGTTATGTTTTTTATGTAGCAAAAAATGCATGTTATACTTTTCCATGAATGATTATATTCAGAATGTTTAGTTCAACTCAACCTAAATGGCACCAGGTTTCAATGCATGAAATAAGTAGCTGTTTCTCTGGTCCTTTACAGGAAGCCAGTAGGGGGGCTACTGAATTTCCTGGGTACGCTTTCTCAAACAGGTAACATGGTCCCAGTCTGTTCCTGCACTTGCTCCTTTTAAATTTTGCAGAAAAATTTGCACTAAAAGGAACTTGAGAAAAAAATCTAGTGTATTTGCTGCTGGAGTAAAGCTGTATTTGCTAACATATTTCATGATGTTGTATTATTGAGATCTAGACTTTATGAGGTCCTGTGCAAACTTATTCCTTCTAACAGGCTTGTCAGTATCCAAGAAACCGACTTAAGCAATTAAATATACATAAGAAGGGCTGAATAATTACAGTAACTGTAATGTCTTAATATCTCTCTGAAGAGTTCTCTAATTTGTTGACAAACACCTATAAATCCTACATAATTATAACCATTAGATACAACAATTGAGATTAAAGTATGTTCTTAATAACCATTTAAAATACAGACTATTTAAAATATTTTAATTAATATAATGGAAAGATGTAATTGCTTGCATAATTTACTCTTAAAATTCTTTGAGGTAAAGAACTGACTGACAGTCAGAATATCCTAAAGATGCCTGCTTTAATTCATTTGAATTCATAAGTGAGTTAATGGATTCACCACTAAATGTTCACAAAAAGTAATGCATGAGCCAAGAGCAAATGTCTTAATGGGAAATATTTTCTTAAAAAAGGAATTCAATATTTGTTTCAACCTAGATTTGAAATTTTACCATGAAGCAGGGGGTGGTTTTGGTTTTGGTTTGGTTTGGGTTCGGTCTGTTGTCTTTGTAATATATGGGGCAGTTACAGAAAGATATAACAAAATGACCTGTAGTAGAGCTATAACACACACACACACATTAGAGGTTTCATGATTGAAATAACAGCAGAAAATTGCTGGTAGTGCAGACATTGCAAAAAATTACTTACAGAAACCTTAAATCCAAGTAAGGATACACTGCAAAATACTCCTTCAAAGGCTGAAGCAATTAGATATCTGTGTTCCTAAGATTAAGATGTAAATTTGCAGGTGTAAACTCAAGTACATTGCATTTTCTCAATGATGAAAAAAAGAAAAATCACTAAAGCCTTATATTAATTTAAATGTCTGGTTGCAAACATCATAATACAACATCTTTTAGGGAGATGTGATTAACATAACTTTTCAAAGATAAAATCATGTTAATTATTAATTATTAAGAAATAAAGATTTTGATTTTCTTTGGAAAAAAATCTCCAACAAGGGATTCTCAAATGTTTAGCATTTGAGTGGCTAGAATTTTTCAAAAGAACAAAGTCTCACTTATTTCTCAACAAATTAAATGTAAGCGTGAAATCCTTTTTTTTCTGTTCTATAGTTTCTTAAGACTATGTTTTAAGCCAAGTGAAGAGAAATTAAAAATTGGCATCACCATTTTAAAATACAGATTAATATTGATATACAAATAGCAGAATTTTCCCAAGAAGAGTTTAATTCCAAAGCTTGCCCTTAAACAGAGCTTGGTGTTCATTGGAGCTTGATATTGGAAATCTACAGAGCAAACACAGACACAGCACTGTGGATAAGTATGTCCACTTACAGCAAATTGTTTTTAAAAAATCTCAAACAAAGAAAATACAAGATGTTTTTAAACAGTTGTCCTTTGAGATTTTGGGTTAATAAAAGCCCAAAGCTCAAGGTAATATTTGAATTTAGCAGAGTTATGCCAACAGAAAGTAATGCTTCGTTTTTGATATTTTTTTTTATTCAGTAAGGCCACTGTATAAAGAAAAATGAAGTGCTTCATATTTTCTTGTGCATCAAGGTATCTTTATTTCACTAGGCTTTAGATAATTAAATGTAATTAGAGGTTCTCAAGTTCCCCTGCATATTATTTGGGTATTACAGAATAGTTCACTATTTCATATAAGTGAACACTGTGTTTACTCTGCACTTTCACTTTCCAACACAAACAAATGGGAAGCAGTATAAAATCAATGTTTTAGAGGGTTAAGAGGTAAATGAAGCAAATGGACCATTGCTGCTTTTTCTTTTTTTTTTTTTTTTTTTTTTTTCTTTTCGCTTCTGGGACAAAACTTCATTCTGTGAGCTAATACATTGCAGAACCTGAAAGCAACCTCACATTTTATTATAACTTGTCTTAGAGCTAACAGCATCTTCCTTTACCCACTGGGCCCAAATCATAGGTTCAGTCTCAGCCAGAAACAGATGTCATCTTTTTCACAGGCTGTAACTGCAATCAAGGTTTATCAGAGACATTTTAGGTTCTTTGTATTGTAAATGAGCTTCTTAATCTGTTAGGCTGATTATGCAAAGCATAATCCAGGGCCAGCCTTTCAAAGTTCATTTTATAAATGGATCACGGCTATCTCACTTTTAAACGATTGCCAATTCCACACATTTGGGTGCATCTCTGATGGGAAATGTAAATGGAGTTGATAATGATTGCAGAATGTCGGGAAACTGCATGAGGCTTTTTTATTAACTTTGATAAGTTGTACTACATGCAGATGGGCCAGTGTACTAGCTTCCTCCTTTTTTTAACCTTGGAAAAAAACAAGAAGCTGTTTGAGGCAAAACATATAGATGGAATTTTCCTTACAAAAACCCCCCACAAAAACCCCACAAAAAACCTAGCCCCAAAACAAATCGAACTATCCTCAGGCTTTAATTTGTGACTTTTTCAGTCTCACTATGAAGAAAGTATTCAGATGACGATGGTAATACTTAATATAAAGAATTAGGGTGCAATTAACAAAGTTCTGTGCTTTTAAATATATAAGTATATAAAATAAATTTAGTAAGTGTGAAATATGATTACTCTGAGGGGAAATACTTTGAGAACATACTGTGATATTCTTTTTCCCATCATCCATGAAACATCCAGTACACTACACAGAGACCTCATATCCACAGGCAGGGTGTGCATGTTTGGAAACAATAAAAATCCTTAGTGCAACAACACAAGCAGAGCAATGTATTCATTTTGTGTGAAGATGTTTTGAACTTCAAAGATGACTCCTCAGTAAAATTGTTCCACTACAATTGCAGCAAAACATACTGAATATATGGAATTTTTGCACTTTCATATCAAGTTGTTTCAGACAATTTGGGTGCAAAATAGTTTAAATTTGGGACAGTGAAAGAAGCAAAATAAGTATTCTGGGTGAACTTTAAAAGATTATTTTATCCTTCAGCATGCCATTTCATCTCACTGGTACATCTAGAAGAGACAAAGTAAAATATACTCATGCATACATTTACATGTTCAGAAGGGAAGGATATGACAGGAATCAGGTGATACTGTCCAGGGCTGCAGTTCAATGTAAAGATGCATAAATGGGGCTAATTTATGACTGAAGGTCAGGTGACACTATTGCCTCTTGTGGAACACCTAGGAAAAAAGTTTTCCATGCTTCCTACCAGTGTGTAAGCATGAACAAGGATAACAGCTGATACTGAGATGCTCAAGAGATTACCTATCTGACTAGGACTAGGTGATGGGTTTTGATTCTCTACAGCAGAGCTAGAATATAGGTTATGTGGTTGCTGTATCACACAAAAGAATTGAAGGTAAAGGAACATTTAAGAAAGGTTTTTGCTAGTTAGCAATGAAATAAAAATAGAGATTTACTTTTATTCTAACTTGGAGCAATTTGGCATAACTTCACTGAATCAGAGGATCAAGCTCAATTTACAACTATGAATACAGACCACCAAAATTGTGAAGCTCTGCCATCTCAAATTATTATTATTTAAAAATAAAAAGGTCTTCAGATTCATAACGTTTGAACAAAGACTTCTGCAGCTACAGTCTGAAAATAGAGCTGAATATTAAGTATCTTGGGCAAGTATTATAATATTTTTTCATCTTTTGTAACTCAACAAAATTGTGCACTGAAGCACAAAAATATTTATATGTATATATATACAATGATCTTTAATGCAACTTAGAATCACTTTGTGGTATAGCTAGAAAGTTCTGCTTGCTGCTTAATTTTCTCCTTGTAACATTGTATTTCAAATATATGGTACATAATTAAAGCCAAGATAATTAAACAGAATAAGATATTTTGTGAAGGTACACAGTGTGGTGGCTTGATCTTTCCTGGATGCCAGGTTCCACAAAAGCCGCTCTATACTCCCCTCAGTTGAACAGGGGAGACAAAATATAACAAAAGGCTCCTGGGTTGGGATAGGGACAGAGGGAGATCATTCAGCAATTATGACCATGGGCAAAACAGACTTGACTTAGGAAAATTAGGTTAATTTATTACAAAACAAATCAGAGTACAGCAATGAAATAAAACCAAATCTTAAAATATCTTCACCCCTCCACACCCTTCTTTCCAGACACATCTTCACTTTTGATTTCTCTATCTTCTCCTTTTGAATTGTGCAGAGGGATGGGGAATGGAGTTTGCTGTCAATTCACCACACATTGTCTCTACCACTTCTTCTTCCTCAGAGGGAGGATTCTTCACACTCTTCCCCTGCTCCAGCATGGCGTCCCTCCCATGAGAGACAATCCTCCATGAACTCCACACAGGCTGCAGTTCTACATTAAAAGCTCTGGCAAGGGGTACCTTCCATAGGATCACAAATACTTCCAGGTGTCTGCTCCAATGCAGACTTCCCAAGGTATCACAGCCACCTTTGGGCAACACATCTGCTGTGGCATGGGTTCCTCCGTGAGGTGCAAGTGGGTATATGCTCCTACCGTAGCAGGTCTTAACCAAGTTAAGACCAGAAGTAAAGCATTAAATGTAGTGGTGTTATTCATTCTCTTTGTGAGAAAAAAAACACATAAATTACGTATAACATTGGCCTACATCCCTGGAAAATATAGGAAGAGAAAGTTTCTGAAACTAAATGTTGAGAATAAGCAAATTAAATCATGATCTAAAATATTAGAAGAATGAAAAATTTTAATCTAGATGTTCTGTTAACTTCTGGTCTATAAATTTTAGACAGAGAGGAAAAAAAAAAGCAACAACCCCTCCCCTCCCACCACCACCAAAACCCAAAACAACCTTTTTTATTTAAAATTTAAAATCTATTTATCTCTAGTAAAGATATTAGAAAGTCATGCCAAAGTCATGTTAAAGAGAAAGAGTTCTATGTAGGAAATTCATGTATTTCCACTGTCATGCCCAAAACCATGCCCAGTCTATCTACACATGTAAATATATGTTGCATATATATGCATTAATCATCATCAAGGAAATTTCCTTCATAAGTAAATTAACAGTGCACAAGAAAATACTAGTGTGGTGTGTTTTCTATGGTATATCCATGGATACTTTTGCTTATCATACGTGCAATGCTTTAAGCAGCAACGGCAAGTCACATGTCAAGGTGATATGTCTGCTCTGGTAATGAAAGTAAAAATCAAATTATTTACCTTGTTTAAAGTCTGCTAAAATAATAATTATTTTTAATGACTTCCCCATTAGAGAAAAATTAAGGCTATGGTTGTCTACAAACAAATAAAAAAATCCATTCTGCATTACTCATTTGACTGAAGAGGCAAATTTTCATACATATTTGATCTAATCTAGATGATCCTGCTCAGGCAGGAGGGTTGGACTACATGATCTTTCAAGGTCCCTTCCAACTCCTAACATTATGAGATTGTGTGATTCTGCGAAAATAAAGAGGATTTAAAGCATAAAGCTGAAATAAGGGAGAGGGGGTAAAATAACACCATGTAGCTATAGTATATTTTGCAATTTAGAACTGTTAAATTTTTCATTAATTTTCAGTCTATCCCAAGCAAAAAATTATAAATACTACAGGAGATTCAGAATTTTCTTTAAATTTTGCTTCGATAACTTTCATGAAAAAAAATGTGTCAGACCATACATTTAGATTAAAAGAAATAGGATTGGAAATATTTTGTGTGGTTTCACATCTTTCCAAATCACTAAGCCAGATTATGTTTATTTTTTTATCCTCATATACAACTGGATTTTACCCCAGAATGAACAGCAGTATTGTCCTCTTGTTTATATCACTTTCCTATCTATTGTTCCATGCTTTCAATATACATGTGAAAAGAATGGATATCTGAATGGGACCACAGGAGAGCTGACAGCTTTGTGAGTTCCATAGGAATGATTATACCCTCAAAATAGACATGCATTATTATTCTGTTTGTTGTTATTGTCAACTCATCATTCATCATTATTGTTATTGCTGTGGTTATAATAACTTCTATTTTGGTCAGAACCAATCTATGCTTCACCATTATTTGCTGAAGGTCTGTCCTTTGAAGCTCATCAGACCTGGATGTTATGAAAGAGAATTACGCAGGTATTATATGTGTTCGCTTATGCTTATAGGCTTGGACACAGGAGACAGACTGGGCCCCTGAAGAGAAAGATGTTGGATTCATTATCCATGAAAGCTGCCTTTTTTCTCTTCCCTTCCATCAGTCCATGTACAGTTTATGCTGATCTGACAGACTGATGACTGCAGACATATTCACAGTTTCTCTTACTGAACTTTAAAAGCATGAGAAAAAAAAGAAATATCTCAGGAATATGAGGTCATAAGGTTATTCTAACTTGTTGTTGGCTTGTAGCTTGGAAGTAAAGGTTCTGTGGAGCCTTATGGATTAAACTTTTATTACACAGTTGCTCTCTATAGATGTTTCCAGTCCTACATTCCCAAGACAGGCAGCAAAAACCAATACAGTTTAAACTGTGCTGACAGATTAAAGAAAAGTAATAACCTCTTTTTCATCCATTTCTAATTCTGCTACTGAATCTTAGCAAGAGTAGGCAGCATGAGGGTTTCAAGGATGGAACAATGTCCTGCCTTTGTGATCATCTACTGCTTTTTGTGATGTTCCAGCAATATAAAGGATTAAGATTTTCTAAATTAACTCTCTCCCAAATGGGAAATAAAACAGAGCAAAATACTCAAAAGTGCTTCTCATACTGCTTCTTTCATTTAATTTGTATCCATTGCATATGTTTGGCTGGAAAACCTTCAGCACTGCTCTGAATTTTGTATTTTATAATATTTTTTTTTCAAAAATATGTTTTCAGCAGTCTGAGATACATGATTAGCACAAGATCAGGCAGTCCTACATCTTTCTTTCTGCACATGAAGCTCCTCCTTCTTTCCAGCCAATCTTGATCAGTTTATTCTTTGCAATCAGAAAAGCACATCAGTGACTTGCTATTCCTCTTATCTTTCCTATACATGGAGCTAGTTTGCCAGCCTTCCAGCTCTTGCACCTTCATATTTTGTCTGGAAGAAAGATTTTGGAAATGAGGTACAAGACATGCACACAAACTTATCCTTTGATGACTCTTCCTTATTCTAGCTGTGAGTCTTTTGGCTCTATATTAAAGACATTTTTTTGTCTGTAATAGTGCACAGATTGCTAGTGAAGTGACTTCGTCCCATCACATATTCCTGAGGTCATTAACAGAAGATAGTGTGGTGGGTTGAACACAGCTGGAAGCAAGATGCCCAGCATAGCGTCTTCAGCTGGACAGGGAAGAGAAGATACAACAAAAGGCTTGTGGGTTGAGATAAGGACAGGGACAGATCAGTCAGCAATTACTGTAATAGGAAAATCAGACTCCACAACAATAAAATGATCAGCATGAGCACAGGGGGATGGGAATGTGGGTTGCAGTCAATTCATCACACATTGTCTCTGATGATCCATCCTCCTCGGGGGGAGGACTTCTCATGCTTTTCCTCTGTTCCAGTGTGGTGTGCCTCCCATGGGAGACAGTCTTCCATTAGCTTCTCTGATGTGAGTCCTCCCCACAGTTCCTTCTTCATGAACTGCACCGGCGTGGGTGCCTTACAAAGAGTGCAGCTCTTTGGGATCAGACTGCAGGTCCTGCCAAGAAGTTGCTCCAGTGTGGGCATCCCATAGAGTCACAGTGTCCTTCAGGTGTCTACACCTCCTCTGGCATGGAGTTCTCCATGGGCTGTAGGTGGAAACTACTCCCCATAATCCTCCATAGGCTGCAAGGGAACAGCCTGCCTCACCATGGTCTTCTCCATGGGCTGCAGAGGAATTTCTATTCCAATGCCTGGAGCACCTTCTCCCCCTCCTTCTTCACTGACCTTGGTGTCAGCAAAGTTTCTCACATCTTCTCACTCCTGTCTCCTGTGGCAAAATCTGCTGCTAGTTGTTATTTTTTCCTTCTTAAATATGTTATCCCATAGGTACTACCACTGTCACTGATTGATTCGACCTTGCCCAGCAGTGGGTCTGTCTTGGAGCTGGCTGGTATTGGCTCCGTCAGACCTAGGGGAACCTTCTAGCAGCTTCTTGCAGGAGCTGCAAAACCTTGCGATGCAAACCCAAAATGACTGCCTGCATGGGACTATCTATAAACAAGACGATGCTCAGCATGAACATGACTATTAGACTCCAACTATGAAAGAATTTAGCTGAAAGCATATAGAATTTAGCTGAAAGCCTATATATATTATCTGCCCTATCAGTCTCTGCCCCAGAACTGACAGATCAAGAATGATACTGCTAATCATGCCATTGACCACACAGTTTGATATTATTTCAGTCCAAGCCCAAAATTTTGGAGGCAATGTTCATAGATGATTTGGGATATCTTCATTCCAGGGAACATTATAATTGGAGGTATGAACAAGTTTAAATATTTTGATTTCTTTCCAGTATGTGTAGCACTCCATCACTATTTCACTCTTCCATAATATATTTTGCAGATTCAAACATAGTTTTTTTAATGCCCAAGGCATGCAACATAGGCATTCAGATTAATGCTGTAAAAAAGTATACCTGCTCCACTCTGGTAGATTTCAGTACTGCTCACATCATTTCACACAGAAAGAAAATTATTATTTTATTTTGAAAAAATATTACCTTGGGTCACCACATATGTCCCAGAAGAAATCCAGAGACAAAAGTTAGGTAGTATGAATGCAGTCAGCATGTGCCTCTGCAGACTCAAGGTTACAGAACATTCCCTAGCATTTCATGTTTAAAGATATTTATATGCATATAATTACAGTTAGAGCTTACAGTCTAAGATCTGAGCTCTGAGGCAGCACATGGCGACTTTCAAGCTTTCCAAGCTCTCCAGCAAAGATCTGGAAAACAGCAAAGGCTTTCTGGCCTTCTGAACTCCTGTCAGAAAAGTAAAACTAGACACGTATTTTTTTATATTATATCTATTATCTACACTATTCGGATACTCCTCAAATTCTGCATTACATTACAAAAAAAGGTCTCTCCCCCCATAAAAAGGAATTTGAAAAAAAAGCAACAAAGGAGTTCTTATGAGAGAGTCTGTATAGCCTATTACACATGTAAGTATAGTGGGCCTGGTCATTTTATCTTTGCATTTTTATTTCTCACTCTTCATCTTTCCTTCTATGTTCCAAGAGATATATCTGTCTGTCTTCTGTCTGTCTGTCTGTCTATCTATCTACCTCCACATAACATAAAGTCAGTTTTCAATGGGAAATAAAAAGCTGTATTTCACTATGCAGTTAGAATACTATTATTTTTTTCTTCACCATTAACATCTGTATTTCTATATGAAAGAATCCTTGCAGCATGTGTCATAATATCATTTCCATTCCACTGCTCTCCCCTTTTGCCCATTAACTAAAAATGCAAATATTTGCCAATATTTATTTGATTCAATAAGATTTATGTAAGCCTTCAGCACTGCTGACTGAACAAAGTACTGAAGCTGCTCAAACTTGCACTGTAAATTTTTCAATTCAATGAGACAAATGTATGCTCTGTTATCTTGCTTGCACATAATGCTGTAGCAGCTCTACAGCGTTCATCATGCTGACCTTTTCAGCAGTTTGTCAGCACAGGCCACTATGGAAATGATAGGTATATGCTGGTTTGGAGAATTATGTGGACCGTCTGCAAGGTATTAATCATAGCACACCGGGTGATAAGAAAACCCACCACACAAAGGGACACCAAACAAGCAAGCAAAAAAACCCCCTGATCCTCAGTAGTTATTCCTGGCCAGGTGTTGAAAGCTGGTACCAGACCATCCCTGTCGAAGGGATAGTCGTGGAGCCTTGGTCTGATGGCTGGGAAGCAGCTATGCAGGCTTCAGCTTGGAGAAGCCACCTTGGGGGCTTCCCCTTTGCTCAAGTCTACTCTAAGCTCAGCCCTTGGTCCTGACCAGTACTGCTTGCCTGGTTAGGTGTCACAGGGCTGTGGCCTGGGGGTAAATGCTTCATATTATCCTTATGAAATTAAAAGTCACAAAAGAATGATCAGCAGTAATTATATATAATGGACATTGCTCTTTTAATTCTTCAATCAGCATCACATTTATCAGTATTTGTGAGCCCTTATTAAGATGTTAACCTGTCCTAATAGATGGAGTAAATTTACCAAAAGTTAGGAAACAGAAGATAGTGGGGTTTTCCTCCCATTTATTCACATTCACGTTAATATTTTTTCATTTATTCATTGCATTCCAGATGTCACACTGTCCACCCCTTCTTGTCCTAGGGGGTTATATTCAGGGTTGTTATAATCTAATTCGTAAGTCTCCAGAGAAACAAATTCTGTAGTCCTCCTAGACAGTCTAACCCAATGCTTTGTTTTCCCTAGCTTAGTTCTGCTTCGCTGGACTTCTATTCAGGATATTAATACACTAAATATACATTCTGGAGCATTAATACTCTAAATTCTCTTACTGTCCTGATATGTTTCCATAGAACTGAGTTTTTAATTTTTCTGTCCTGACCCAATATATTTCCTTTACTCTCCTTAATCTTTTCCACCATATTTTTTTTATTTTATTTTTTAACCATTTTGCTATTTTGGTATTGATTTAGCCAGGCTAAACCAGGGCATGTCCTTCAACTATTACCCACTGATATCTCACTTTAAGTCACCTAGTACTGTCCATCAGGTGGTTTTTGGTTGCTTTTTTTTTTAATTTTACAGAAACTTTAATGTGCCAAACTGGATGCATTAATGCCTAAATAAGTAACAGATAGTAACAGTAAACAGTAACTCAAAGTGGCTAATAATTTTTTTTAACGTTTTACACTTCTCTATGATGTTTATTCATTCAGCCCTAGGATGCAAAATTACAGTAATTTTCCTTCTGGTTTCACAATTATTTATTTTTTACAGGATTTGGAGTAGGAACAATCTTTTTTTTTTTTAGAAGTTTGGGGGAGAAAAATCTCTTTTTTTTTTTTTTTTTTTTTTTTTTGCATATGTGGGGTTTTTTGGTGTATTGTATAAAACCAGAGGAACCCCTATTTTAGCCATGTAGATTAGAATTTATGCTAGTAGAGGTGATTAGTGCATAATCTAGCATTTTGGATGCTCTCTGCATGGAAGAGCAGAGTTACAGCCTTTGTGGAAGCTTTCTGATTCTATCCCCAGATTCTGTCTATCAGAGAGACATTTAAGAGTCCTAGGTTTGTCAGAGCATTTAAAATCTTGACAAAAAAAGGTAAAATACTATTCTAAAGAAGAATATCTTGGGAAAAAGAAAACAACCAATCAGCAAAAAACCAAACAAACTAACCAAAACCCCAAACAACACCCCCCCCCAAAAAAAAAAAAAAACCCACAAAACCCCACAAACTTACAATGGGATTGTTTACTTCCCAAAAAAGCCTAGTAGTAATAACTGAATATATATTAACCTGGATCAGTCTATGAAAGGATTATTAGTGGGATAGTACTAAATTGATCTGACTGTCCTGGTTTAATTGCAGCCAGCTGCTAAGCGTCATTCAGCCTCTTGCTTACTGCCCTCCCAGTGGGAAGAGGGAAGAGAATCAGAGACTGAAAGGGAGAAAAATCACAGGCTGAGATAAAGACAGCTTAATAGGGAAAGCAAAAGCCATGCACACAAGTACAGCAAGATAAGGAATTCATTCTCCACTTCTCATGGGCAGGCAGGTGTTCCACCATCCCCAGGAAAGTAGGGCTCCCTCATGTGTAATGGTGACCTGGGAAGACAGATGCCATCACTTCAGATTCCACCCTCTCTTTCTTCTTCTTCCCTCATCTTCTTATATGCTGAGCATGGCATTATATGCTATGGAATATCCCTTTGATCAGTTGGGGTCAGCTGTCCTGTCTGTGTCCCCTCCCAACTTCTTGTTCACCCCCTGGCCTACTCACTAGTGGGGTGGTGTGAGAAGCAGAAGAGGCCTTGGCTCTGTTTAACCACTGGGCAGTAGTAAAAAAAAAAACATCCCTGTGTTACCAACACCATTTTCATCACAAATCCAAAATACAGACCCATTCTGCCTACTATGAGGAAAATTAACTCTATCCCAGCCAAAACCAGCACACTGACTTTTTAACTTATCCTAGATGCCGCCTTCCCTGAATTCATCTGGGATTATGACATGAAGTCTCTGGTGAACGGGGATAGATGCACCAGTTGTACCTATAAGAACATATCTACCAAAGGATAGTGAATATGGCGCAGGCCAGGATACAATATCAAAATTGTGGACAGTCAGGCTGTGATGCTGTAATTGTGAAGGACTTTTTATAACTTCACAAACCCAATGTAAATATTAATGGAAAACACACTTTTTGTAATTTTAAATTTTTAAAAATATTTCAAGGAAATCTACAAAACTAGTATTTAATGCATTACAGAGAACATATAAATTTCTCATAAAAAGCATTGAAAAAAGTAGTTGTAAATACTCAAATGATTTTAGTATAGTGCTGACTGGAAAAGTAGATACTTTTATCTGCAGATTTGAAATATTCCTTGATGATCTGGCATTTCTTAGACTGGTATAAACCTTTTTTTCCCTCTTTATTTCTCTCTTATTACCCATAACTTGAAGTATAATCTTTATTAGCTGAATTGGTATTTAGAATGTAGCACTGGCATCAGCAAAAATTGAGGATTCCTCATTTTCAGCTGTTGAGCTTAAGCCAGTTTCTTTGCCCAAATGCCGCATAGCAGAATTATGAATCAGAAACCCATGGTCTCTAAATAGGAATCCAGTGGGAGGCAAGGACTAGCTCTTTTTGATATTTCAAAGTCATTGATGACTAGAACTAATTGAATTTTACACAACATACCATTATTCAGCATCTGTATCTTTCTGGGTTTCATCAGACTATATATGCAGTAAATTTTTGGCACTCTTTAGTCAACTCTATTGTCTATAGAAGTATTTTCAATCAATAAGTCTTTCAGTGATTAATTGTTAAAATTATCTGTGAGATACTTTTTTAAGTAATATACCTGCATGTTCAGTAACTAGAAAGCTCCATTAGACTGCTCAGAACAACTCATCCTCTCTAGTTACTGCATTTGAAAGAAAAAAATCAACATATCAAGAAGGGATGTTTAGCAGACCTTCAAGGAGACCCTAACAATATCAATTTAATGCATATGGTAAGCTGCTTCATGAGAACCAGAGGGATCACTGTTAAAACAGAAGTCCCAGCTGCCAAAAGTCTGAAGGCACAGCTTGCGGGAATCACTACAGCAGAATGGATAGCAAACTGTGACTAGTAGAGTAACTGTAAGTATATTTGGCTGCACAAAGCAGTGACAGAAATATATGTGTGTCTGGTAACATGTACTTTTAAGCGCCCAGTGACTTAGTTCTAGCTTTGAAATGCTTAGGGAAAACACATGCCCACATACACAAACATGCTTATGGCACTTCTATCTAAGAATGCAGAGAAAAGCAGGACTTGCTTAGTCTTAGCAGGACTCAGCTCTGTGTTTCCCCTATGTGTCTGGCAACGAAAACTAGAAAATCAGATGAGACATGAAAGAAGGAAATGAATTTGGCAAACTGACCCACTTCCATCACAAACAAAAAAGGGATGGAGCACATTCTATTTTTCTAAGTGACAAGAGGATTAGATATCCAGCAGGAACAAATGAGGGAGGAAACTGCAGCCTGACCAAAGGAATCTTTTTGCCAACACATTGACTTTTTTTAAAGAAATACAGAGCATGAGAGGGAAAAGAAGTTTCTTAGCTGTGACCAGATCTATCACCTTGAATTTCTGGATTCAAACCTGGGAAAGGCTTTGGAAAATATTCACCTTGATTCACCTTGTGTGGCCTGAGAAGCATTTTCTCCTGAGAAGAAAATGCAACTATGTCTAGAATAAGTTATTGAACATTTTGGGGTTTTTTCCCTGCTGCAAATAGCAAACTGAATCTCCATTTTAAATTAGGAGGATTTTTAGATGGAATTGTTAGTACTATTTACTGGGATGTACAAGAGATTTGATGTGTCAACCTGTAAATGGAGTCCTGTAAATCATAAGCTTTTGTGGTGGGTTATCCCTAGTTAAAGCCAAACTCCCAACCAGCTCCTTTGTCACTCCCCTCATAAGTGGAATAGAGAGAGAATATCAGAAAAATAACCCCAGGAACAGGTAAACCCATGGGTCAAGGCTAAGACTGGAGATGAAAACAATTATATTTGTAGGCAAAGCAAACTTCAAGTTAAAACAGTATCTTTTTCCCTCCAGTTCTAACTCCTCTACTTGCCCCTTTGAGCAGTGCAGGGGGATGGTGGGTATGCACTTCAAAGTGGTTTCTCTCAGACACTCTTGCCCACTCTTCCTTTTCCAATGCTCCAGCACAGACTCTCCACAGGTAGCAGTTCCTTCGGGCATATCCATCTGCTCTGGCATGGGTCCTCTATGGACTACAGGAAAATATTTGCTTCAGTGCCTGAAACACCTCCTCTGACCTTGGTGTTCCCTCTGTTGCTTCTCACTCCTTCTTTACCTTCCTCCTTTCTTTGTCTAGGCTATTTTTTTTCTCTTTCTTGAATCTGCTTTCTCAAAGGTATCACATGTGGTTGATGGGCTCAGCTGTGTCATGCAGTGGGTCTGCTGCAGAGGTGGTTGGAACTGGCTGTGTTCTCTACGGACAGCCTCTGTATCTTCCCATAGAGAGGCTGTCCCTGAAGCCCCAGACCCTCTACCAAAACTTACAACCAATACATATTTCTAATGAAAACTAATGTTAAAAAAACTTAGACTTGTCAGTTTTTTTCTGAACATTTCTTGCAGCTTTGTTGTACTTGCCTTAGCCATGACTGTAAGGCTGCCCAGAGAAGCTGTGGGTCCCCCCTCCCTGGCAGTGTTCAAAGCCAGGTTGTTTGGGGCTTTGGGCAACCTGGGCTCGTGGAGGGTGTCCCTGACCATGGCAGAGGGGTTGGAACTAGATGGTCTTTGAGGTCCTTTCCAAATAAATTCATTCTCTAATTCCATGATGAAATTTTCTCTAATTAGCCAGGTGATTATGGCTAATTCGGTTTGATTTCTTTATTTTTTTATGTTACCATCATGTTTTTATACAGATAACAATAACAAAAGTTATGCCATGTAGAATGAGATATTTAGGCTCCTGACATAGTGACAAAGTATAGAGCAATACAGGACCCTGTTGTGGTTCAGCCCTCGCCCAGGCTGGCAACTGAGCACCATGCTCACTTGCTTTTCCCCACTCCAGGGGGAATAAAAGGAGGGGGGAGAAAAATAAATTTGAAAACACCAACAAGCATCATGTGTTGGGATAAGGATAGTTTAATGTGACAGCAAAGGGAGGGCAAAATAACAGTAACAGGACTTTATAGAAAAATATAAAATCTGGTAATACACAATACAGTTTTTCACTGAACTGCACAACTCAGACCATACAGCTCAGAACCTCTATGCTCACCTGCAGGTTAGCAAGCTGGTTGTAGGGGTAACCATGTAAATTCAGAGGTAACAGTGGTGTCCTACACCAGTGCCTGAAATTCATCCTAACACTGCCTCCTCTCCTTCCAACCACAATGAAACCACTGGCATCAGGACCTAGAGGAGCAGGGGAAGGTTGAACATAATCTATGAAAGAGGCAGAAGCCAAGAGGTGTGCACATAAAAAGTTTAATTGGTATGATTACTGAGATTTTCCTATATAAAAGTATTGCAGCTGAAATATTTTGTCTTTTTTTTTTTATCTGTAACAGATCTAGACTAATAATGATTAGACGTTAGGACTTCAATTAGTAACAGTAAGCTCTTGGATTTATATTTATACATATATAACATGTGCTTCCTTGTGGAGGACGTCGTTAAAGAATGGTTATGTGACCGAGGATGTGAACAGCCGGACATGTTACGGTTGATGCCAATTACAGATGGAAAAGTACAGAAGAACGAGATGAGGCCTAAGTGGTAAACAAGGAACAAAGAAGAAAGAATACCATGAGAAAGAGAGCATCATGAGTTATGCGAAGGCCCTGTTTTCAGTTCGGTTCCCAAAACATTCTCATTCCCATGTTGTTTTTCAGAAGCTGACTGAATTCTCTCAAAACAGTCTTGTTTGGTTCTCATGCTCTTAGCTCCTTATCTAGAACCCCTGATCAGTAAACTTAAAACATGTTTTTCTGCTAAGTACTAACCAATCAATACTTGCAAAAACAAGTTGTTATCCAATCATGTTCTGACACTCAAATTGCTGTAATGTAACTAAAAAGTATAAAATCACATGAAGTTCCTGCAAGTAGTTGAGACAATAAAAGGTAGTCACTACCTTCGGTCTCCCAGCGTCTTCTTTCCGACACTTCCTCTTTTCTTATAATCAAGATACACGTGTAAGAGCATAAGATAAGCACTGAATTTGGAGAAATTTTAAAGAGAGTTTGGTAAGGGAGGTATCGTATTTTTAAAAACCCACACCTTTAAAGTGCTGTTCTTTTTATCTATTATGGCTACTGATTGCTAACCCTCTGGGTGGAGGCTCTGAGACTCAGACCTCTGGTTCCAAGCACTCTTTAGAAGCATCCACAAATATTGTCTCCTACATATGCATATGAAAATTGTGCCATATAATTTCATTTCATATACACTAACCAAGGGGGTCCTGAAACTTTCCTTTTGTCAGTTATTACAGATTTGTTCTTGCCACACAAAGAGGCAGCAATGAATGGAAGATGGTGTTAATCTCTTAATCTTCTATTAATCAGATTGGCATTAACTGCAGCAAGCAGAGAAGAATCTTTATTTCAGGGTGAAGGAGGATATCATTGCCTAGTGATGGGGAACTAAATGATCTGAAGACCTTTTAATTACTCTAGACTTGCACTCTTTTGTAACTTCAAGCATATCACCTCACCCTTTTGATTCTTTTACCCTCTCCTACTTACTTCGTTTTGTTTACTGAAATTGTAGACTTTTTAAGGCCACAACTGCTCTCACAATCTGCATTTAATTCTGGTACTGTACAAAGTTAATAGGTTCCTAATCTTGATGGGGGTGTCTTGCTGTTGCCATGATGCACAATGTCAAAGTTTTTTGATGAGGTGAGGAGTTTTCCTTTGGAAAAGACGGATACATTTCTTTTTCAGCGAGGAAGAATACTGGCAAGTATCGCGAATAAATAGACAGCTATTGTTTAACATTTAGTATTTCTAGAGGTAAAAGAACCAACAAAAATGCATATAATGTATTTAAATCACTGTTCTGTGTACTGGTAGTGTGTAGCTATTATATCCTCAGATGCAGAAATGCAGTTTCAGATAAGTTCAGCATAGCTTTACCTGGAGACACAGAGGAAGTGCTGGATTGCCTGCTCTGACCGCATCACTTGTAATGAGTGACTTTAATATCTATGCTAATAAAGTTTGCTGAATCCCCTGTATAAGCTTGACACAATCCCCAGTGGCAGAAAAGGTAGAGCTATCTAAATTAAATGGAATATGTCTTGATTGAAAATGAAGGAAATTATATTAACCAGTCACCTGTGGGTACATGTCATATGCTACCCTGAGCTAAGTTTACGTGTATAAGTGTCTAGTATACTAATGTATTTCAAGCTTTGACATAGCAGATAAAGAGCATCTCCCTCACTGTGAGGAGACAGATTGGCACCCCATCTCAGCAGTTTACTGAATCAAATCTTTCTTTTACTCCTGGCAACTTGCTTTATAACAGACATTGTGCCTACAAGATGTGTGTGACATGGGGTGTGGCTTGACCTGTTGATTTCTTCAAAAACACACTGAAGTTCATGACAGATACAGTCCTCAGATAACATATGAAATCTGTTTGAATGAGACAAAGAGCTCAGTATTGAAGGGATTTATAGCTGGCTTGAGTTAGACCAACACAGGTTTTTCTAAGTCACAGGGCTTTATTTATATAGAGAGAGCTAATCAGGTTATAATTTTTGAAGAATTATATGCCAGTGTTTTATAGCTTCATAGTGCTGATATCGGGTTTTTTGGGGAGTGCCCAGAACCCTTTGTTGCAGAGTAGGATCACAACATTGCTTTGACTATACAAATATGGCATAAAAGGGACAGCACATTCAGGCAGCCCAGGAGACAAGAAATGCACAAGGCTGAATATTCCAATTCTCTTTTTCAGCCATGGAATTTATCCTCTGCCTAATAATTTCATGCCATAATCCCTACATTTGCTAATAAGGATAGAATTTATTTCCCAATAAAATGTAACAAAAAACGTAGGATAAAATAGTGATGAAATGTATTAGGCCTCATATTACTTTCCAAATGTTCCACAAACTGAAGGTGATCAGCTACATTTTGTGTTCAGCAGATTGGTTACTGGATTGGAGTGCACAACAGCGGGAAACAGCTAAAGCAGAATTATCTGGCTATGTAAATCCAAACTTTCGTTTGGCTTCTTCAGATTGACAGGGCAGTGATTTGCAATGCTGTTGCACAGTAGAGCACATCAGCGCTGAGACCTGTGAGAGGGATAGAAAGGGCAAACATTAACATCTACATGAAACAGGCATAGCAAATTGTTAAGGCAAAGCAAATCTACTACATGTTCAGACTCCTATCAGTAGCTTGAAGCAAATGAATTTCTGCACTAAGGCATAGAAAAAAATCTATTAATTTCCAGTACCTTCTCTATGACACTTTAGTCAGAAACTCTTAACTAAAGGCTATCCTGCTTATTTTTTCAGAAAAAAATGGTTGGGCACTACATTTTTAATGGAATTTCTGTCATCATGTTGTCATGTTAGTATCTTGTGGTTTTTTTTGTGGTATGCCTTTTACACCACATGACATATTCATTTTCTTTAGGAGCTCTGTTGCATCTCAGAAAAATCATAAACGAGTGGGTTAAGATTTATATTTATTATTCTCACAGGGAATGTTCTTGAAACTTTCTGGTCCTTCAAAGCAGGTCGTTTTAGTGTTTACTATAATATAGAGTTTAATTTTTATAATTTGAAATCTTTATATTTTTTAAAGTGACAACAACAACTAATCATCTATGTTTTCTTGGCTATATTTGAATACAGACACTGTAAGTTTTTCCTGGTTTTGGAAGGAAAAAGAGTTAGTTTTCTTCCTAGCAGCTGATAAAGTGCTATGTTTTGAATTTAAGATGAGACTAATCTTGATAATACACTAATATTTTAGTTGTTACCAAGCAGTGAAGGAATTTTCAGCTTCTCATACTGGCCTGACAACAAGAAGTTGGGGAGCACCCAGGAAGCTGGAAGGGGATACAGACAGGACAGCTGACCCCAACTGGCAAAAGGGACATTTTAGACTGTATGATGTCATGCTTTATTATAAGCAGAGTGGTGAGGCTCAGGAACTAGCTGAGCATCAAATTATTATTATTATTATTATTATTATTATTATTATT
>VXBZ01012462.1:0-41541 GCA_013399135.1 Heliornis fulica | reverse complement strand
CCAAGCAGTGAATGAATTTTCAGCTTCCCATACTTGCCTGACAACAAGAAGTTGGGGAGCACCCAGGAAGCTGGAAGGGGATACAGACAGGACAGCTGACCCCAACTGGCAAAAGGGACATTTTAGACTGTATGATGTCATGCTTTATTATAAGCAGAGTGGTGANTGTCTTTACCTCAACCCATGACTTACTTTTTTCTTTTCCCTCATCCTGCTGTGGGGGTGGGCAAAACGAGAGAACAGCTGCATGGTTGTTTTAGCTGCCTGCTGGGTTAAATCATGACACATTTCTAAAACCTCATTAGAAAACATTACCAGGAAGGAGGAAAAACCTCATTAGATAACATTACCAGGAAGGAGGAAAAAGTCATAGGAATATGTTAATGCTGAGTTTACTTAGCTCTCACTGACTGAAACCCCTCATTATTTCACTTGGAATAAGGCAGTGCCTATGGGTTATTTTGCCTTGTGCTAATCTAGTCCATGTGGGCCATCAGTCAGTCTTGTTAAAGTGACATCTATGGAAACATAAACAAGAATCTTCAGACACAATTTAGCCCACAAACTACATGTGATGTTGAGGCCACATTATTAGATACAAGCCTTGGATCTAATATTCTTTTGTCAAAGTCTGATTCATTTTTAACCCTATTTTTTCTCAAACATTAGGAACAAAAAACTTCTACAAAGTTTTCTTAACCAGTGTGCATCCATATGCTGAACACACCAAATTGTAAATAGACTTACAATCATCTTCTGAAATTCAGTAAATGATATTAACCTAGTAATCCATTGGGCCAGATTAGGGAAACTCTGTAGAAAGAATTGCCTAGCTGAGGAGGAACAGCGAAAGCATGCGCAGTTGCATAAACCCTCTCTTGTAACAAAGACTTCTTCTGAACTTTGAGGTTGTTTATATAGCAAAAATTTTCATTTAGGGAATACGAGGAATGGGTAGGGGTAATGGAAACTCAGGGAGAAATTGTCTTGAATAAAACACAGAAAAGAATGACAGCTCTTGTACCTTTCCTTAATTCTCTTTGAATATTTGAGTACTAACAGCCATGCAGTCCATCATCATCATTAAAGAGTACAACAGTACTCTTTGTTGCAGTGATTGATCAATTTTTTTCAATTTTCCTGTCTTTACAATCTATTTCAGGCTGTATTTGTATCCATTTCACACTCTAAATACCACAAATATCACAATTTGGCATCACATTGGAAACCAAGGCTAAAGACTAAACCCTGGGAAGATGCGAAACACAGGTTAGGTGTATTGACAAAATGGGAAATCCAGATTTAATGTTCTCTAGCGGCTTACAAGCGTTAACAGAATTTACAGTTTCCTGGCCCACTGTAGTCAGCAGCTCTCATGATCAGGAGCATTTACTGGAACCCAGTAGAACATGTTGGATGAACATTTGTTTATAACTATAGGAGAGGGACACCTGTTTGGAAGGGACACTGAGAATAGGAATCAGAACATGGTTTCAGTGAATCATACTTGACTGCTTAGATGTACTTGACCTCAATAATAATGAAGGATGGTCAATCCTATTTGAAAAGCTCTTGAAATCAAGTGACTCTCAGATGAGATTTCTATTCAAGCATTTGCTTCTGTAAGCTGTTCATTTCCGAAGTAATTGTCTGAAAGATGTAAATACAGTATCTCATGGCACCTTGTCTTTTTTCTCCCTATGACAAAAGAATAATCAAGTCATGGCATTTTTTAGTTCTACTTTTTGTTAAAATATCAAGACATAAAATTGTGTATTGGGTATAAATATACAAAGTATAAACTATATAGTACAGTAAGTCCAAAATGTGGGGATTAAATGAGATACATGCTCATACTCTTCATAGTTATAAACATTGTCTGAAAATGCCTCAAGTGTGAAGCTCCACCTGTATCACTGTATGACCAATATCATGACTATCCTTGAGCAAAGAATGTGATAAAATTCAGGAAGGGCTCACATCCTGTGGCTGTCAGCATTCTTTGTGCATTTCACATTAACAATCTAATAAAGATTTTTTCAGTCTCATATCTATCATCTATGGGCTATAAGTTTTCAGCTGATACTTCCCTCCTCATAGTCTGTTCATCCATCTAGGATGAGTTTGAACAAAGGAATAAGCACAGACAGATTAGTCTATTTGGCGTATGATTCACCAGTATAATATGTGTTTGTATTTTAAAAGAATTACATCAAAGTAACAGAACTTCATGTAAAAACAGATGTCGCCTCCTTGGACTAAATTTCTAGTCTCCTAGAGATAGAGTCACAGAAAGGCACAAATTCATGAACAAGGTGCATCCAAAAGAAACTAACACTTTCAAGCTTTGTTGAAATCAAATGTGTAGTTTGATAAATATTTCTTAGTTTGGATTATCTCTTTCACCATGTTTAATAGATGTATCATATATGGATGGAAAGAAACTACAGTAGAGAATTGCAGATGTTTTGCTTGTAGCAATATGATACCTACTGGGGTCCTCAATGAATAATCCACTATTGTTTAAAGTACTCTATTTTAAAAAGAGGATTTCACAAAACACTCAATAAAAGGATTATTCTTTATTTGTACAATTAGCTTACTATCACACATCAATCGACATCTTCAAGCATCAGTTCCTAAGTACCCCATTAGTGGACAAATGGTCTTTTATTTGCCATTTTATTGCCCATAAATTTGAAGAACTACTTAACATTTGTTGAACTGTCCTGGGGAATTCATACTGAGTTAGGTTGTTTTGGTTTTGGTTGTTTGTTTTTTTTTTTTTTTTTAACAACTCTACTGATTAGATATTTAATTTGCTCTGATTTTATAGATCTTTCAGTCCTCAGCAGATTGTTTATCATTTTTAAAAGCCTTCTGCTTTTCACATAAGTCTTTATGACTTAATCAAATTGGCATCTGTTGCCCTTACCTGCATTTGGAATCAATTACATTTAATTTGCTAGTTTTTCCAAATATTTCCTGGATATGTTTTACTTTTTCCTGGGGGGAGGAGTATGGGTTTTGTTTTGGAGGGTTTTTTTTTATATATATTGAAGAAAAATATTTCATTCAAAAAATCCTATTGCCATTTATATTCCCGAAGAATGAGATTGTGTAAGGTCAAAGCATTGGTGCATTTTTTTCCTCTTAGCACTTTTTCTGTTTTATTTGTTTGAATAACCAAATTCCATACATGTAATAAACCAAAGTAGCTTAAGGAACTGACTTTTCAAAGACATATGATGATGTCAGCAGTTTCAACACTATATCTTCACCGAGACTGACAGCAATGATCTATCAGAGTCATTTCACATTTCTCTTTTTTTAAGGATCAGTGTTTCTGCTGCTTAAGAAGAGTTCCAACACATCCCATACAGGTTGCTTTGAGTAGTTATTGCTGATGTTCTTGCTAAGTAATTCCTTTAGGATGTTTGTGTGTTGATTGTTTCATGCTAAATTCCACAGCTGGAACTTTACTTTTTGTAGCTGCTGTCACAGTATCATCTCATGATTGTGCTTGGGTTAACTGTAGTTGTATTGGGATCTGGAGACACCCTTGTCTGATATATCATGAACAAGGTGTATTCAGTTTTGTTCCTGAGCTTTACAACAACATGTCCATTTCTTCTTTCTATGCTTCCTGAAAACTGTACCTGTTGTTGCACTGTGTTACTTTGTATGTTTTCTGTGGGACAGAAAAAAATAAACTTTCAAATCTGTAATGTATCTTTTAGAACCGATCTACTCTTTTATCCAACTGGTTTCTGGTATTCCAGGGGCCAGTCTTTTCCATGGGCTTTCTGTACTTTATTAGTTCTATTCAGAGAATGTTGCTTTACTAGCTAAATATTTTTAAACTTTTTAATATCACAGGCATCTTTTCTTCTGATTTTTTTTTTTCATATTTTGTCTCTGTGAAATGGTGCAAATGAAACTGCTACAGGAATTTATCTTCTGGGATCCTTTATATATTTCATAGCTGAGCTTTCTAATTTTGCTGTCTTGCACTGCAGACTTGCCAGTGCAGAAGAAAGCGGGTTGTCAGGAATGTTCTCCAAGAACAGCTTGCACTTACTATTTCACTACTATCATTGCTTTTGAGGTTAGTGAATTTCTTTCGTGCAACATATCTTGTCATTTGATTTTGAGGTGAGAGTTTCTGCCTGGTGAGAGGGGAAATTTTTATCCAAACTGAGGCTAAAATTTGTTTCTTCTCTTTCTTCACTTATAATACACATAATTACACACATGTAATTTGACCAATCTCAGTATTAAACTCCCTGGTTAAATCAAATCTGGCATGGTTTCTAATGCTTTTTGATAAAAGGATTTAAAATGCTTCATTCAGGTCAAATCTGATGCATCCTGTTTCAAGTAGGTGATCAGTGGGAGCTGCTCAACACAAACTTTCAGTCTGTCAAGAATCAGACTTTGTGTCTTTGTGTGTGTACCACCAGATTTATCTCATTTCACTAGTGCTGTTTAATGCAAGAAAGATGCTAGTGACAATTTCAGTACCTGTCAGTTAACATTGTAGCACTTACCCTGATTTTTGTGTACTGTCTGTTTTGTGTAAGCTATGCAAATGAAATTCAAGAGAACAGTTATTTTCCCATGCAGACTGTGAGCTGGCAATACTCAAACGAGCACCCAGTAGATAAATACTCTGTCTGCCAAATGGTAAAGTGGGTACACTGTGTTATTGCTTGCATCTCATGAATTGACACATAAGTGGATCAGCTGGCGCCTTTCTTTTCCACTACATCATTTAATCCATGCCAGTTGCCTCTTAGCTTCTGTTAGAATCGTTGAATCAAAGAATCTCCTGAGTTGGAAGGGACCCATAAGGATCATTGAGTCCAGCTCCTGGCTCCACACAGGGCCAGCCAAGTCAGAGCACATGACTGAGTGCATCGTCCAGATACCTCTTGAGCTCAGCCAAGCTCTGTGCTGTGACCGCTTACCTGAGCAACCTGTTCCAGTGCCCCACCAACCTCTCAGTACACAATACCACACATGCTACTTTCAACACTGTTCTTAAGTGCAATCATTGTGGCATATTCACTTCTGTCTCTGTTTTAAATACATCAATTGTGCAACGTTCTGGTAGGCATCCTACAACTTCAGAGGGATCATAAAATTGTTTCCAAATCTCCTCTGATGTGAGATGCCCTTTTGTGGAACTGAGACCTACTCTATCATTGAATTATTTCCCCTACTGGGAAATAATAATGTTGACCACTTTCTGGTTCCTTTTGGGGGTATCAAAGTCTTGTCTCTGTGGATATTGCATTAACTTTATAGTGACAGTCTGTTCTTCCCACTAGTGTGGGAAATAACATTTTGCAGAGTACAGAAATTATTTTAAATTTAAAAATTTACTACAGATACATAATAGTGGACTGGTAATCCAAATCATTTTAAAGCACGGTCTATAGCCATTTACCCCACATAGAGCCTGATCCAGAACTGACCTTAAAAATAAAGAAGAAAAAAAAGACTGATTTTTTCTTTTAATTATAGATTTTTTTTTAAAAGTAGTGCATTAAATAATAATATGAGGTACAAGGTGGTTCTCTTTTACACTTTCAGTACAGAAAAATAGAGGACTCTAACACAACCCCTGAGTGGAAGAGCTATGTCTGTGAGACCTTTCCCTTCAAAGTAATTTTCTGTAATCTGAGCACCACACTGTTTTTAGCAGAAAATTTCATTTGTTAACATAACATTTCTTGCTACATATATTTTTAATAGACTTTCTCTAGTAATTTTTAGAGGTAACATAACAATCTGTGGATAAGAAAGCATCCTTCTTGGAATCTATGATCATAAATTTCAATTCTAACGAAGCTTTTTGGTGTTGTTTTTTTTTCTTCCCAATTAATTTAACCTCAGAATTATGTTTTGTGTATTGTTAAATGTTCAAGGATAATGTGTGTTTATTTGCCTACCTATGCTTGAAAAAAAGGAGGTTGAAATTCGGTATTAAAAATATTGTGCCTCTGATAGTGTCAGCAATTAGTTGCTTGAAGGACAGAGATATTTTCAAGTATTTGTTTTAACTTTCAAATGCTGACTATGTTAGCAGAGTGTATTTAGCAGATAATAGTTTGGGTTTTTTTTTCTGGGAAACAAATAGCTGTTAACTGACTTTCAAGCATTCAAGTGAGTGTAAAGAAGAAACAAAATAAAAGACATTAGTTCATTTTTTTCATGCAATAAAGCCATCCAAAATCTAATAAGTATGAAATGACAGAATAAACCAGATAATGTAATCCACATGGGCAAGAATGTGTTTGCTTGTGTAATGTTATAAAGGTAGAAAGGGTGAAATAAGTAGGCAATATTTGTGCAGGGCAATTAGAACCTAATTGTCATCTTCTGTGTCTTGTAGAGAGATGAAAATGAGGAGAAGAGTCAACTTTATTTAAAACTGCATCTGTGAGTAATGTACTGGCGTTAATATCTGAGTGAGGTTACTGCTGTGGTTTTCTTGTGGCTTTTCTTTAACCCCTTGGATTTTGTTCTTAAGGAATTTCCTTGTGCTGTTTCTGCAGCGCTATTGTGGATCAGTTCAAGGCGGCTATTGCAGAAAAGAAAAACTGTCTCCCCTTTGTCTCCCTCATATCAGGAGACTGAAGAGCTGGCAACAGACCTAAGCAAATGGCAGTAACGTTATATTCTGTTGTGAATTTTCCTTCAGTATCTGCACAGTTTTCATTTTGCTCTGTTTCCCTCATTATACTGCAATGCATCCATGCATTGATACCACCTCCAGAGGATAACATTTTTTCCTCCAGATAATTAGAAGCTGTTGATTTTTCTCAGAAGAATAAACCTGATATATCCTGTACTGAACAATTCAGATGGTATTCTGAATTTCAAGAATGTAATGGTAGTAGATAAAAATACCAAATTCACTTCAAGAAATGAACTTAACCTGCAATTTAAAAAAATAAATAATAAAACATAACAAATAAAAAATTATTTAAATAATAAACCCTTTAATTAAAGGTATTAAGTAACCCAGAAAACAGCTTTGACATTCCTTAATCATCATGAGCACAACAGCAATATTATCCATGTAATTTAAGACCTTTTAAAATCTTTTATTCTATACATCATTGGTAGCTTCCACTTAGTCTGCATATTTCTTTCTGCTTTTCCAAATGTGTCAATACTCTACTTATACCTAACAATATATATTGTAATTGATAAAGAAGAAAACCCTATCCTAGTGACATTTTGAACTTCACTGAACAAAGATGATGCTAATCTCACAAAATTAAACCAGAATTTACAGTGAATTTCATCCTAAAATACAGATTGGTAATGAAAGAAGAAAATATTTCCTGGATATATAACAGCCTTGGAACAGGTGTGTTATAAGTGATAACGTTAGAATTCTGTTTTCATCTTTATTTGTACTATTATTTACAAGAACAAACATAAAAAGTACATCAATCTAAAGAAGTTGGAAGAGAGAAATCATTTCAGTTTAACAATCAAATGCTTCTTGTAGGAGGCACTGCAAGATCAACAATAATTCTGTGATACAGATTCACAACTCTGTTGATTGTTGAACTGCTCAGTCAGAACTTGTACAGATCCCAGTAAAGTACATCTGGGATTTCTCCTTTACTGTAGATAGCCGGTCTCTTCTAAAGAACAGAATCTGCATTCTGAATGAACTTTTTCCTGCAGGTATAAGGAAGAAGATAACTAGTCAATGTACAGTAAGAGAGATGCACCAGGCATTTCTTTTTCAGTACATAATTACTGAGAACTATATCTGTAGGCTAGAACCTATAGCTAAGGCTTCCTATCAGTGCCTTTATATTACAGAAATGCTTGCTAAAACTTTAAAATAAGTGAAGAGTTCAAATGGAAACATCATCGCCCAAGTGATTAAATGAATTTAAACCTGTGGCATTCTTTTAAGGTTCCACTATCCTTTCCAGCTCAGTTAAAGATAAAATTAACAAAGCATGTTTATCTGGTTATTCAAAGTGTGTACTAGTGAGAGATACTCAGACTCTCTGAGAAAGAATCAGAGAAGAAAATAGGGAAAAGCAAAATACTGGAAATAGCTGGAGGATTTAAAGCATAAGGGGGAGAAGATACTGTCTTTTATTCAGTATGTATTTTTAAAATGTACATGGACACTTGTGGATATGAAAGTCACCAAGGACTTTATCCATGATCTGTTTTCTTGTCTGATTGATGCTTTTTATAAATATCCAACTTTTTTTTTTTGTTCATATGGAAGGAGATGCTTAAAACATTACCCAGAAGACAAACAAAAAAAGAAAAAAAGATGAAACCAAAAGCTCAACATGGATATCTTATTAAAAAATTACTAAAAGGAAGATATTTTTAGCAGGTGTATTACATGTCTTTTGCTAATAACTGAAAAGAAGCTGAGCATGAAAATTATGAATATGCATAGTTTACTTTCTGTATGTTTGTATCTGTTACTTTGCCCTTACTCCAATAGGGATTCCTGAAATACTTAAGGTGAAACAGTGACCTAGTTAACCAGGAGCTGTGTGGCACAAACTCTTCAAATTGGTCTTCTCACTTTTTTTCTTGAAGTTAATTATACATGCATTAATATATTCCTGTACATTTCTTTATCTGATTTCCATTGGGGTAAAAACTAAATAGAAAGTCAGTAGCTGCCAAGAGTAAACTACAAGTACTGAGCAGCTATCATGTGTAGTGTGAGTTTGCTGTGTTAGAGAGTGTTTGACCATTATTCATACAAAGCGAAACAGCAGAATACAAATAAATTCTTGCTACATTTCATAGCCTATATCTTGGCATAATGGACTCTGCTCTAATCAATAATTCCAATTGTGCTAGGCTCCTGTAGGTGACATTAGAGTGAATGTGTATTATTTTGGGATATAACAGTATTGACCAAACAATTATCTTGTGGAAACAGTGGATCATTATGGCCACTTTCCTTATTAAATGACTAATTCAACATTTGAAACATGATCCTATTGTGTCTTGCCACAAATGGCCTCTATGTTCCTCTTTTTCATAGAACCACTTTTGTTTTTCTATATGAAACAAAAATATACAGTTTGCAAATTACAGTTATATTTAACAACTTACAAGTTTTCATTGCATTTACAATTCATTTACTTCTTAAATTACTTTCAAATTTTATATCCATTACTTTTTTATTTAAACCTTCTTAAATTTTATTTTATTCCAGAGTAAAAATACTGGAGGAAGCTTTGGGACATATTCCAGAGACCTGTTCTTCAGTTTTCAGAGCATCAAGATGTAGCTTTTCTGAAATATTAATTCAGGTTTCAGGATAAATCTTTCCACTGCTGCATATCTTAACCTTTTAGTCTCATCCCTTTTCATTGCAGAGCTAAAAAACTAATGCATTTTTGTATTTACTGAAGTCAATGGGAAGTACAAATGCTCGACTCATCTGAAATTCAGGCTTTCCAAATGCTGAAATACAGTTTTAGGATCCCAAAGTAACCTTCTGTGCCTGGCAACTTTTTCTGTGCAAATAAAGGCTTTATAAATACTAGATTCACAATTTAACACTACAAAGAAATTGGGTTTTAGGATAATACACACAGAAGGTTGCCAGAACTGATCAGCTACCAGCTGAAGGGCATATATTGCCAACCTTTGTCAACCCCAAAAGTCTTAGTTGGTCAGGTCAGACTGTCCTCAGGGGGCAGAAAGGGAGAATTTTTGTGCTTTGGAGTTGGATTGTCCTTAGTGTTGCTGAGTTGCAGTTTTCTGACTTTCTGCTTTTTTCTTGTCGATATTTTTCCTCCTGAATCCTTGGCTGCTGTTTACGGCAGTCTCAACAATTAGAATTCTGTGTTAGTACTTTTCTTGCCTTAATAAAAATTGGCTAAGCAAAAGTTCCAATATCACCCAGTTTACTTTCACTAAGCCAGCAACTGGGTTCACAGAAACACAAGGCTGATGGGCATATTAACAGCTTCAAGCTGGTTGGAAGATAATGTAAGTATCCATCCAAATATATGCTTAAATTAATTGTTGGGGATGAAGGAGAAACTTAGGTGCCTAATGGAAGACATCTACTTGCCACTTGAGGCTTCCGTTTTCCAAGTGCCTCTCCAGAACCCTGCAAGGTTCCCAGGATATCATGTCTGACAGGTTTCCTATGTGCTGGACATCTATCTTGAGGCATGTAAATCAAGCCCTGTATAACCACACAAAGAGATAATGTAGGTTAGCAGTTCTGCAGGCTTACTTTTTAAATTTAATTTAAACATTTCTCTTGTCAGAAAAATGCTTTTCAATATCTGCATTTATTCTTATAAATTTATACATGAAATAATCTGGATTAGCTACTTGTGGCAAGATCCAATCATGTTGTCTATTTACCGCACCCCTAGACATGCTTTCTCCATGTATAAAGTAGGATTCAGGGGCTGATATATTTGCTGAGTCTAGACACTAACAAGATGACTAGCTTGAGAAAGAATGAAGAAAGTCTGTCATGTTTACCTCAAGTAATGCCACTGACCTCAGTGGAAGTCAGGCTGCTATCTGTCAAGGTGCAAGAAGCCTTCAATACATCTTTATCTAGAGGTTAAGACTCTGTAAATGAGGAGATTCTCATTATTTTCCAACAGCTTCTCTTTTCAAAGTGAGACAAAATGTTACATATCATTCTAGCAATCATAATTTCACCTTGCCCGGAGCTTCAGATGACACTGCAACCACCAGACACTGCAAGATAGATTGTAAGAAGCCCCAAAGGTAATGGAGGTTACTATGAAGTGCAAACAGGTAGTTAGGCAACATTAAGTGTTGTAATGCTGAATAGAAATATGATGAGAACAAGGTCAACAAGGTAAATAGCAGGAAACCCAGGGGATAGCACATGGTATGTCCATCAATAACCACAGCAGAAAATTAACTTTCTGAGAAATGATGAACTGATAATCTTTTGACAAACTTCAGTAGAGAAAACTTCTGCCAATACCAAAGATTTATCTTTTACTTTTTGTTTCATTGTTTGTTTTTATGTTGGTTTTTTTTTTCCTTTGGTTTTCTTTGGAGCATTGTTTTATTTTCTTTTTGACCTCGGAGGCCAGAAAAAATATTTTATCACAAATTAATTGACTGGTGATCATGAAGGAGGGGAAATAATTATTTGCTGGAATTTGGAAAAATATATTGTTTAACTCAAAGGCAAAACTATTGGTTCAGAAGACTACTACCATCAGAACTTATGTACTGATTTTAGAAAAGATTTATTGGTAATTTACCTTTAAACCAAAAAGTGCTAGAGTGGAGTCTGAGTGCAAGAACTTGTCCAGCAGCTCAGATATTTGCTTGAGAAGCAAGATCTGCTTCATCATACCTTGTTTTGTCTTGAGAAACCCTTCTCCAGCCTTTCCTTTAAAAAAATTCCCAGTGTTAGAGAGGAACTGTGGAAAGCCAAGGCACTACTCTGGCTTGAGAGGGAATCAAGTTGATAAAGATCTGCTTTCAACTAGATAGGGTGAAAATTTTAACTTTGATCTCACATCAGCTTTCTAGTCAGTAAACCACTGAGAAACACAAGAACAGTGTTCCCGGTAAGACAGACTTCAAACTTGCAGACACTGACTGGCCCTGCACATTATATATTTTGTGACGCTTGTGTACCATCTAGACTGAAGGTGGATCTGCTTTCACAGTAACCTCTTTCCTTTCCAAAATTAAGTAAAGCATCGCTGCTTCTTGATGTATTAAAAAAGAATATTACAAGACAAAATAGTTCCAATTCTCCTACATCAGAAAATGGCATTTTTAAATCTCTGCTTTGTCACAAAATAAAGTTGTATTCTCCATCTTCTTCTGATGATAATAGGTGCTATACCCATATGCTGACAGCTAGGCACAGCCATGTCTAATAAACAAGCAGTAGTATATTCTAACATAATTCCTACAGCAAATTATTATTTCTAACAAGCAATGTACATTTATAATGTCATTTTACACACCAGCAGTGACACAAAAACACATATCGGATATTGTTATTTTCAGTCTACAGAGTCCAGCCTCAAACATTCCACAACAGGATGAACTAAATTTGAGCCATAAATAAAGGCAGTCAAGGTAGTATTACTGCAAAATGAGATACTGTTTTCTCTTGAGTTGCCAGTAGGGTCTATTTTTGTTGCTAATGGACTTTATCTTAAAGATCTTTTCCAATCTAAGTGAACTTACAATTCTATGATTCTAGTCCTTCTCTATGCCTATTTAATCTTGACATTGCTCAGCCTTCATTAATTATTTTTTATCCACGAGATAATGGTTTTAGCCGGTACAATTGCTGGGAAATGATACAGTCAATGCCTCTTCTCAATGAAAAACAGAAGTGCCTGACACTCACATTGTTTTTGCTTGAAGCTATAAATGACTGTTTAGAAAGCCAGAGAGGGCAACTTGGTGTTGTGGGACTCTGCAGATTAAAATAATAGGAAATGAAACAAGAGATTGAAAGCAATTAAATCCAACATTGCTAATGTCCAGGTGTGTTTCTGGCAACCACAATGCCACTACTTTGCCACATTAAATATTGCCAAGATCCTGGTGGTGGATAGGACAATGCAGTGAGAATCCTTTGTTAGTTTCTCATAGTTTTGATGTATCCATGCAATCTATGTCATCTATTCTGTAATCATTTACTAATCTTGTAATACCCATGTACATTTATATGCAGAGATGCTACAATGTTACACAGCAGAGACACAGGCAGCTTAGCTAAATGGTCAGTCAGTCCTGGCAAAAATAAGATATCTGTGTCCAAGAAAGCAAAAGAACTCATTCTCTCTTGGGTGGTTGTGGTGGTCTGACCCTGGCTGGAGGCCTGACTGCCACCAAAGTCACTCTATCACCCCCCTCTTAGCTGGATGAGGAGAAAATATCTATTGAGAGGCTTTGGAGATGAGGTAAGGACAGGGAGAGATCATTCTGCAATTAGTGTCATGGGCAAAACAGACTCAACACAGAAGAAAGGACAGAAAACTCTAATTTATTACACTACACTATACACACAGAGAAACCAGAGTTGGACGATGAAAAGTACAAACAGTTTAAAACACCACACCTCAACCCTCCCTTCTTTGCAAACTGGGCTTTATTCATGATGTTTTCTCTTCCCCAGGATGACATGGGGGCAAGGAGGGGAAATACAGAATGGAGGCTTCAGTCTTTGTTCCCCCTACAACCTTCACTGACCTTGGTGTCTGCAAAGTTTCTTACATCTCACTGCCTTCTCTGGTGGCAAAATGTGGCTCTTTGTGTTTTTCTCTCTCTAAAATGTGATGCCCAGAGGTGCTGTGACCAGCACTGATTGGTCCAGCTGGCCTTGTGAGTAACAAGGTTTGGGAGTTTGGCCTTGGGAGCCCAGCTGGCATTTACTCTGTCAGATCATGGAGAAGCTTCTAGCTGCTTCTTGCAGAAGTCACATTCTAAAACCACCACAGTGGTAGATTTATCTGAGATACAAAGAGTCTGAGGCTGTATTTCTTCCCAGATATGCAATGGGTTCTGTGGCAAAGTACTGCATAACTCTGAAATGAGTAAGTATTGCTCAGATTACAGGCACTCATTAAGATTCAAAAGAGAAAAATCAAAGTCAGACATTACTTGGTGGCATTTTTTAAAAGCACTAATGACTTTTTGGTCCTTTCTGTTAATAGAACTGCTATTTCTAACATACATCAGTCTTTCCTGAAATGGATGTAAATGATATATAGGTGAATGAACTTAGCATGTCTGGACATGTCATGCCTGAGTTGGCTGCTGCTGTCGTTTCTGGCATGACTGAAGCTGAGCCTGAGTAGTCTCATTCAGTTTATCCGAGTGTGTAGCTGACATCTTTGCTTCATCATCTTCAAGAAATATCTTTGTAGAAGTGTACTACTTTTCAAGGAGACTTTTGGACTAAGAAATGGGTTCATCTATTTTTGGTATATGTGGTAACACAAAAATAAATTGCTACAGAAAATTAAGGTTTACTCTTGCAATTACTCACACTTTCTGTTCTTTCTACTAGTGAAACTACAGGCTGTGTTCTTAGGTAGATTAATTCTTTGACAAATGAGATTTATGCTGACACTGTAGAGTTTCTTCTAAAAAAATTCTCACCTTAGAAAGCACATAATAATTGTAATAAGCAATGTATAGTAACCAGCCATTCAAGACTGTTTTTGTTTCTGTCTGGCCACTACATAAACAGACATAATTCATGACTCCAGCCCAAAAAACAAAAAACCCACACCAAAAAAAACCACCTGATATCTTCTTTATTCATTCTGCAGCTACTGTAAAAGAAAACAAAAGAGAATCCTAATGTACAGCCCAGGCTGATCCCCCAATATCCACATGCATTTTCATTTGGAGGAAAAAAGACACAATTTCGGTTTAGCATCAGTCCAATAGGCATAGCTCTCTTAATTTTGTGCAAAGCTTGGACCTTCCCCTCACCCCAAATTTCTGAAATCTCATGCAGTCTTTAATTCTTTGTTATTAGCATTTAGGTTTCCATACCTATTAGATATATAGCAACAGCCTGTGCTTCATCTTAAGACAGGGATTTCCTATAAAATTGTCATTTGAGATTCTCCATTGTTTAATTTCACACTCTTAATAAATTTGATTTCTTCTTATTTTCAAAGTTTATTTTTGCACAGGTTGATACTTTGTAGGTAGATTCAGTCTAGTACTGTGCAAAGTCCTATATCTCAAACCTGAGCGTGGCTGGCAGTAGAAGTAGGCATGGGGCTGCCCTCAGTCTGTTACAGCTGGTTCCAGCCGACTCTGTAACAGGTAGAGCTGGCACACTACACTCCACAGCCAGCCCAGCTTCCCTCTGCCCTTCATCGGGCATCTACGGTTGTGCTGGCTGCCAACAGTGTCTCTCCTGGCCCTAGCCAACTTTAGCTCTCTTAAGTACATTTTTGCAGAGGGGCCACTGGCTGCCATGGTGCTTCAGCTTTGCGGTGCAGTGGATATGTCGTCCCTTCTGGAGATGTCTGGGACTAGCTGTGACCTGCAGCCCGTGGCCTCTTCGTATACAGGCCACCACTGCAGTCCCTTGCTACCAAAACTTTGCCACTTACACACAGTGTGCAAGCTTACAAACACAAAATGGCATCCACAATGTGAGGACAGATCAAGCTGGCAGCAGGCAGTTCCTCATGTTCCCCTTTCCCTCTCTGTCCTTCAAGTGGGGGACAGGCAAGAAAGGTTCAGACAATCTTTGTAGCAAGAGAGCTTCAGGAGCGGCTTCTGTGAGAAAACACCAGGATATGCCCCCATGTCAGACAGAGCCAATTTTGGGACTGTTTGTCAGGTATAGGGCAAGGGACAATGGTTTCAAGCTGAAAGAGGGTATGTTTAGATTGGATATTAGGAAGAAATTATATACTACAAGGCAGGTGAGACACTGGCACAGGCTGCCCAGAGAGGTTGTGGCGGCCCATTACCTGGCAGTGTTCCAGGCCAGGTTGAATGGGACTTTGGGCAGCCTAGTCTAGAGAAGGGTGTCCCTGCCCATGGCAGAGGGGTAGGAACTAAAGGGTCTTTGAGGTACCTTCAAACCCAAAGCATTCTGAGATTCTGATTCTATGAAGCTTAGTTACTGACTGTATTAAACCACAACAACTTATATTTGGAACAGTGCTGACTACTTCTAGGTGGCACTCGGGATTCCTTCACGGGTTTAGCACAAGTTTTCACATTTAGCCTGCAGATATGTAGAGATATATCTGTGAGCTTCTGTGTAGTCTAATCTTCATGTAGTCCATAGTTTATTAAACCTTAATCCTCTTCATAGTATTCCCTGCTGTAGCCTCCTATTCTAACAGAAGTCTGATCTCTTTGTACATTTCCTTTGCAGTTGTCTCTATAATGTGTTTTTGTATGAACTGAATATTCTTCTAAAATAGTTTAAATTATAATCTGTTCCTGCTTTGTCCTGGTTACTATTATCCTTCTGCTAAACTTTAGGTAACCCCCAAGTTTAATGAGAAGATAGACATTTAAGAAACAGATGCCTAAATGTAATTTCCTAAACATTCATCATGATTCATGTCAACTTAACTGATTTTGAAATGTTCTACCAACTAAGAAATGTCTACAGAACGCAAATATATATACATACACAGACTTTATATAAATAAACTGGAAGTTGGAAAAGCTCTGAGCAGATTCATGTAAATGAGATTAGCTAAAGTGCAGTAAGATTTTATCTAAATGAAGGAGTCTAAAATCAGCCTCCCAACCTGCTGGTGCTTTCAAATCGATACTTTTTCCCTTTTCTGTTCAAAGGGACATAGTTATAGGGGTGGGGGAGTGGGGGTGTGTGTGTGTGCATGTGCTTGTACAGTCATGTCATTTTGTTATTTTTGAGGAGGAAAGGCAGGGCTTTGTAGATTCAGGAGCAGTTGGATAAATATTTCTTTTTTCTGTATGCAACATCTGAATTCATCCTTCTGCAACCTCTTAAAAAACTGGCCACATGTTGACTTAACTGAACAGCAATATTTGTACTACATGCTTCACGCTGTGCCAAGTAAGTCACCAAGGCACTCAGTACAAGTTTTGCTGTCCACACATCTGCTGTTTGCCACAGAAAGTTTGACATTAACACATCCAGGAGTCCTCAATGGAGCTATGTAGCAGATTGTGCCATGCTGAGAGCACAAAGGAATGTCAGGTGATTGTCAGGTCTCTAGCACCTTTCCTAAAAGCCAAGTGGGTTGGGGGCTAAATGTTCCCTAAGGATTTGAAGTTTAGGAACTGATTCTAATAAGAATTACAGGAATTTCACAGGTATATAACTCCATTTGGTTTGAAGGAATGACTCATGACTTTCTGGAGAGGAGCTCTGCAGAGAAGGACCTGGAGGTCCTGGTGGATGACAAGTTCATCATGAGCCAGCCCTGGTGGCCAAGAAGGCCAATGGGATCCTAGGGTGCATTAAGAGGAGCGTAGCCAGCAGTTCGAATGAGGTGATCCTGCCCTTCTACTCTGCCCTGGTCTGGCCTCACCTGGAGTCCTGTGTCCAGTTCTGGGCTCCCTGGTACAAAACAGACAGGGATCTCCTGGAGAGAGACCAGTGGAAGCCATAAGAATGATGAAGGGCCTGGAGCATCTCCCCTATGAGGAAAGGCTGAGTGAGCTGGGGCTGTTAGGCCTTGAGAAGAGAAGACTGAGAGGGGATATCATCAATGTTCACAAATACCTGAAGTGTGGGAGACAAAGGGAGATATTCAACCTCTTTTCAGTGGTCTGTGGGAACAGGACAAGGGGCAATGGTCACAAGTTGGACCACAAAACCTTCTGCATCACTGTGAGAAAGAACTTCACAGTGAGGGTGATGGAGCACTGGAACAGGCTGCCCATGTGGGTTGTGGAGTCTCCTTCTCTGGAGATACTCCAGACCCATCTGGATGCCGACCTGTGTGACCTGCTCTAGGGAACCTGCTTTGGCAGGGGGTTGGACTTGATGATCTCTCAAGGTCCCTTCCAACCCCTACAATTCTGTGATTCTGTGATTCCCATCACGGTGCATGCTGAAAGGAACAGTCATCTGGTTCTAGTGGCACAGTTGTGAAGGGGTATTTTTGAAGGAAGTTATGCTTACCAAGCCATATCAGGAATAAATACTGTCAAAGAAAACTCAGAGAGAACTCATTTTTCATCAGTTGGTTCTTTTAAACTCTTTTCTAAACATAGTCAGAAATTTCTCAAGAACTTACAGCAAACGTTGTTGATTTTCATTTGACCAAAACGCTATGACCTTTACTCTTGTTTTCTCACACTTTCACACCATGTGTAGATTAACCTTGACAGAATAAGCTACTACTCTAGAAATGGTTTTGCTAACATATTTTTCTGCTTGGAAAACATTTCCTTTTACGATTTGGAGTTACTTTTATGTAACATGAAGTTAGAAGATAGGACCAAAAAATTTTCCTTGATTCCTAGATCTGGGAGCATAGCCTGGTTCCCTTGTGACTTCATGTCAAAATGAGACCCAGGTTGTTACCCTACCCTGTATCAATACAAAGGGAAGGGCATCCTCTGAATTTTTCTGTCCTGTCAATGGAAACATATTTTCAGAAATTTCTATAATGGCTGTACAGACTAGAGGAATTTTCTAGGCAGATTATGTAGTCTTGGGAGATGCATTAATATTTTAACTTGTGAGCACTTGTGATAAAACAACACATGAGGCCTTTGGAGCCCAACACTCATTTCAAAGTGTGCTAAAGGCTCATGAAACAGTCTGTGAGTCTGGGGCCAGTGTGGAAACACTCAGCAGAGGTTTCTGGTGCATACTCAAGGAGTGATTTAACTCTCCATTTTGGTTATGATCATGATGTTTAGTCCAAAACTGAAATATTAGTTGAAGAATTTACTCTTCCTTCCCTAAAGAAATACTGAGTCATTCTGCTTTTCATTTTGGTAATACTGAATTTTCCTGCTAAAAAATGAAGTGCCTAAAATGTCCCTTCATATGAGAAGTGTCTTACAGTTGTTTCCTATTTTTTTGATTTTCCATCTTGAAAATAAATTGATCCTCCCTTAAAGCAGCTTGACCACATCCAGATGAGAAAAGGGGGATTTTAAAATTACTAAAGCAGAAAAACTACACATCTGCTGGAATGTCAGCTGATTCACATATTCCTTGTAATTAATGGCAAGCTATAAGTAGAGTTTTAGAAACCATTTGCAGAACAGTAAAAAGAAAATGGGGTAATTTATATTAGCATTCCAGATATGGTATGATACATTGTGATATATAGGATTCATAGACAAGACTGAGAAAAAGTGCTAAAAAATGATTCTGCGAGGTTAATAGCCAGATTTAATGGTTCAGAAAGTTACCTCTACTTTTACTATTGATTTTAAAATTTTCCATCATTCTTTGTAATATAAACCTAGTTACATATGCCAAGTATCAAAAGGGCTCTACCTGCACCAAGAGTAGCCCAGGTATGGGACAGGATGGTGAGATGCACGTGAGTTAATACTCACAAAATGTCCCTCCAAGCAATTGCATGGCTTGCAAAGGTGTTATGCGTGAGTTTGAAGATAAGTCCAAGAAGAACGCTGCTGAAGAGCATCCAATGTATACATACTCTGTACGTGGATAATTTTTACTGCTTCCTCTGGTCAGATGGGGCCAGGTGGGTACTTCATTTCTGAGGTTACAGGATTGCAGCATCTAGCACAGCAGCCTGCATGTGAGGATCTGCTCAGGTCCTTCCATCTCCAGCAAGGTTTATTTTCGCAAAATTAGAGTTAGGATGCCATGATTTGATCTCAAGTGCCATATAATGCTGCACTGATAGGGAGGCATTGTGGAGGGTTCAGGTGGGGGCTGGGTAAATTGTTAACATGGTAATTTTTTTTCCCCTTCCTTTCTTCATATTGTAGAAACTTGTTTTTTTCTGAATCTACTCTCTGAGGTCTGGATCTTTCTTGCCCTGACACCTGTGGACAGTTTTATATGTCTGATTCTTTCCATTTTGGATTATTGCTCACGTGCCTGATACTGCAGGCTTGAGACTTATTCTTTCCTAGGAAAATCTTTACACCCTCTATCTTAGGCTCAAAATGCTAATAAGAAATGTCATCAAACACCTGAGGGGAAAATTGATCAAATTTTTCTAAAGCTAAATCATCACAAATCACATAAATTATTATTTTAAATGAGTGCCCTACGCATTCTAGAGCAAACAGCAGCAATAGGTATCTAACCCTCAGACTAGGTTCATGTATTCTCAAGTATTCTACAAACTCAAAACAATGCTGCAGAAACACAATGAAGGAATGCTTTGAAAGTATGTAGGTAGCAGCTCTGGTAAACTGCAGCTCCTAGTCTAAAAAGTCATGAATTCTTATTAAGAGATAAACACATCAAGGCATCAACAGATTGGCAGAAAAAATTGAAACTGACACTTCAGCATGATATGCCTAGCATAATCTGTATCTTTCCGTCCAAAATGATAGACAAGGCAAATAGTGATATTATTTTTAGCATAAAATACAGTTGTTATCTTCAATTACACATATATCTGTATATATGAATACATATGTCAGAATGTGCAAAAGCATCCTGTATGTGGGCACATGTTTGCATGCAAAGATCACACGTTGTACAGTGGGAACGTTAGGCTGACTTAAACAGGTATGCGTTACCACTGATTAATTTATAATTAATCCAAGTTTTTAATAAGTCTTCATAACAGTACATCACAATGAGATTTTAGACTGAGAAGCAACTGCAAAGATCATCCTATAATAGTAAGTTTTCAGTCCTATCAGGATCACTAACCAAGCCATAATCAAAAGTTAATTGTCTTCAATGGGGATTTAAATGCAAAGACAATAGATAAAATTAGAATTTTAAGTATCTAGTAAAATACTATTACATAATTTCTCAGCAACTGAGAGACCAAGTGAGAAAGGCAGTTCTGAAGGCAAGGTTTTTAAAGGTTTTACATACTTCGAAACAATGACCTTTAAAAAGCCTTATCAATCTAAAGTACCTGTCTTTTCACTGAACTAAGTAAAAGACACAACTACTTAGCGTCAGATGTACACACAGCTTAATAGCTATGCAGACATGCTTAAAAATAATTTCTTAATCATGCAGAAGTGAAAATAGGAAAGATGATGCAGTGGGTCATAGCTTTAACTTGTAATTCAAAAAAGCTGTGTTCCAGCCTCTCGTGTGTCATACATTTCCCAAAGAGCTAAAGGCATGACGCCACTTAAATCAAAGTTCTTAAGCTTTACATGTCTGGTCCTCAGACTAAAACCACTGTAATAACCTAGAAATTTTTTTTATATTACTTTGAAAAGTTCAAGAACAGTCTTATGGCAGCTCTCCAATGTAACAATGAAATTAAAGGGAGAAATTGCAGATTCTATGATTCTTGTTCATTCCCTTCCATACTGGGCAACAGTGCTGTTTCAAGAAAGGTAAAAAGTAGCCCTTTTCTACATAATTTACAAGCCACTGGGGTGAAATATCTCACATGAAAAGCTAATAGAGCTGTCCTGGTTTTTTGTACTCCAATCACAAGATGTTCACCTAAAGATTAACATCCTCCTTCTAAATAGACACATCTTACTCTCCTATATCTTCAATTTAATACTGGCCATGAGAAGGGGATACACATATGGCTCTCAAAAGAATATTTTTCTTGAAGAAACATATATTAAACAAAGACAAGAGAAGGATACAGAGCTTCCTGCATGAGAATGCTTCTAAGCATGCATTAGTGTCCAGGGAATTTAGGCATCTATGTAGCACCTAGAAAAGGCTGCTGAGTAAGATAGATCTCCTGAAAAGAGGTCATTAATTTTGGACTTCCTTTTAAGGTTCTGGTTGCTTTCTGATTCATTATGACAGAAAGGATGACTAAGCAAATGTGGTAATTAAAAAAAAAAAAAGTGGCTTTGTTCATACTATTCTATGTGCTTTGCTTTTGTCAAGTGTACTGACAGAATGAAAATATATGTTAAATTCAGATATCTGCTTATGTAGAATACACTTCCTGACATGAGCTTTGTGATTCCATTTTCTTTCAAACAAGTGAGTCTCTACAAACTGAGGTGACATTTATCAAAAGATCAATACAGCATGAATGCGAACTCGCAAAGTTTCCCAACCCAGGATTCATGAAATAACACAGCTGGGTTTCTTTCTCAGCAAGGTCACTGGGTTTTCATTCCAGAACACTGAAATCATTGTTAATTTCCTTCCTTGTGTGCCTTTATAAATGAGAAAGTACTTCTAATTATGGCAGTCAATAGTATGTTTCTTGTAAAGTGATTACCTCTAAAGTATTTTTTTGTTTGTTTAGATAATTAAAATTAAGTTGCTAGACTATTACTCAGAATTCTGGGTACCATCACTATTCACTCCCACATACTCCAGAGAAAACTGAGTGACAATTTCAGCTAATCTGCTTTAGCATCAGGAGAAATTTCAAAACTATATCACCCCAAAAAAGTGAGAAAAAAAATGCTAAAATTAAGGCTTAAAACTAATTGTCTGATCTTTCAGCAACCAAATCATGTGAAATACATAAGAAAGATGATTATGTGAATAATGTATATGTTCTTTCAGATTTTATGTTAGGAAGAAATTCTTCACCAAAAATGTTGTTAGGGTGTGAAACAGGCTGTCCAGCGAAGTGGTTGAGTCACCATCCCTGGATGTATTTACAAGATGGGTAGATGAGGTGCTGAGGGATATGGTTTAGGAGAGGACAAGTTTGGTTGGACTCCATCTTAATGTTTTTTCCAACCTATTGATTCTGTGATTACTCCATTCAAATGCTCTGCCTTGGCTAACCAGTTTGTTCTGAACATTTTTACACCACAGCATTCTGCTCTTCTTTTTGCTGTATATCATTAATTACTTGATAAACCTTATATAATTTCAGTAGAATTTTCTAATTGTCTTTTATCATCACTTATGGGAAAACAGAATCCTGTAACATGTTGATAAGATGTGCAGCAAGGGCATTTAATATTGTGTGAAGAAATGTAATAATTTAAATATAAAAATTTGAAATATAGAAGGAAAATGGATGTTATTTCATTGTCTAAATGTTTTGGATGGCTGTATTGATTTTGTAAAGTATGCAGGTAAAACCCATGAGTGTGATCTGTTAATTAAAGATTGAGCCTAGAATTCTCAGGGGACTTACTATTTCTTTGAACTTTCTAACAAATAAAGCTTGAATCCTGAATATCAGGGCAAACTAAACAAAGGATAAATAATGCTGATTGCCTATGGCTGTTCTGTCAGGTGCAAGGAAAAATTAGTCTTTATTGTTTTTTATCTCTTTATGCCACTTGAATGTATGTGGAACAGTTAAGTCAAATGTGGAAAAGGGAATAATAAGTGGTTTAAAGTGTCACTGTGGACTAAACAAATAATATTCTTCAGTACAGTTAAGTACTATGTTTATGCCTTAGTCTTCCAGTTTACTTGCTTATATTTAGCGAGAACTTTTTCACTGTGAGGTTCATGGATTACTGGAACAGGCTGCCCAGAGAGGTTGTGGAGTCTCCTTCTTTGGAGACATCTGGAGACATCAAGACCAATCTGGACATGTTCCTATGTGATCTACTCTAGATGATCCTGCTTGGGCAGGGGGGGTGGACTTAGTGATCTCTCAAGGTCTCTTCCAGCTAATATTCTGTGATTCTGTGAAAAAAAAAAAAAAAAGTGGCAGAATAAGATCCTTGGAAACTTTTGAATTTTATTTCTGGTATCTTTGTGCAGATGAAATATCCACTAAATACGTTTAAATTGTTCCAAATATTTTTTATGCTCTTCTGTTCCTACCCTGAAGTGAAAATGGAGGGGGTTTTACCAAGCAGAAACTGAGGTTCTGTGAAAATGCAAAGCAATAGTAAAACTGAATTTCACCAGAAACTGAGTAACAGATGATGACATTAACAGAGGGCCATACATTGCCATTATCTCCATATGAACTGCTTCCCCATAGTGAATTACCTCACATTGTCCCATAAAACTTCTTTGTCTACTTGCACAGTACCTAATTCTGTTTTAATTCATTGGCTTTGGCAGTGCCCTAACTGCCCTCTGAAACAGATTATTCAGCTATGAATTTCTGGTTGATTATGCCACTATAGTCTGTCTTTCCCTGACTTTCTGCATTGTGCTGCTTTGCATCTCATTCATTCTGCCAAGGTACCTGTCACCTTGATTACATGACTTTAAATGCTGTCACAGGCAGGATTCCTTTATGACTCCTGTTGTGTCAAACCCTGCATCTATTAAAAAATAGCCATATTTATTTCCATTTGTAGGATATAAACTTCCTTCCCCTCTCAGCGTGTTTAGATTAGCTGTTCTAATTGTGACGGTTCCTTGCCTTCCTGTTTTCCTCTCAAGCTCTGTTTTGGTTTTGTTTGGGGTTATACTTACCCCTAGAGATAACAAAACCATTCTTATATCTCTGGGACCTGGAACTTTAAATTAAAGTCTCACAAGACTCATGATATAATCACAGGGGTGAGAAACATCGTAGAATTTTGGACTGTATGTGGTTCTGTCGTCAGAGCAAGTTAAATTCTATCCACCTCAAGGTATTGCTTTAACTTGAAGCAGATTCACAAAATGGTACATTGCATGAGGAGTCCCTGCTAATAAGAACTAATCAAGCATTGGCATTAAGGTGCTGAATTTTACTGAATTTTGTGTCTTTATCTTTTAAAATTTTTACATCTTTATTATCAATGACTGCTTTTTCTGCAACAACTAAAAGTAATGTCTTTTTATTTAAATTCTTTTTAGAAATGTCAGTCCTTTGATAGGTTTTCTTTGCACATGGAAAGTCTACAATATTATGTTAGAACAGAAAAAAATGTTTTTTTATCACAGATATCAGGAAGATACCAACATTTATCATAAGTTTCTCTTTCTCATCAAATATTAATATTCCCATTTAACTCTCACCATTATGGGCTAATGCTACATATAACTATATAAATCTTTATCTCCAGAAAGGATACTAGACATTGAAACTCATTTTGAAGCTACATGTATTTTTTAAAATAATCTTTATTGTCCAGCAAACATATGACTAAATGTATTTTACACCATACAATTACGGCATGACTTTTAATATTGTTATTTCTTTTCTTTCTACATTTTTTTCTTTTTTTCTTGATTTTCAGCATTCTTTCCCTATCTGTTTTTCCCTATACATTTTATTATTCTCCTTTGTTTTCACCCTTGTGTCTTTATTTCCCTCCAGACTCTCAGCTCTTAATATTTCTCCAGAGAAAATTATTTGAGATTTTTGACTGTTCTCTGATCTAAAGGACTTTTCCTCCACTTCTCCCTGTACACTTAATTTCATTCTTTTTTTCTGCTCTTAGTCCCTGTATTTTTTTTTTGTTTGTTTTGTTTTCCCAGGAGGTCACCTTATCTTTTTTCTCAGATGTTTCCATAGTTTTCAAGTACAGAACTGTCCTGAGCTCTCCTATCTTTCTCTGATGGCTCACTGTAGATCACCTTTATTGTAGTTCTATTACTCTCCATGGATGTTTTTCTCTGTGCTTTTTTGTTTCCTACACACAAACACATGTTCTATCTTCAGTCATTGAATTTTGTTTGTTGCCAAACTACGTTATTACGGTTACTGAATTCTTTCTTTTAAATCTTGATTCATGTTTTGTGTTTTGAGGAAAATCAGGATTTCTTTTTAGTAAGAAGGGTATGGAATTTGAAGAAGAATGAGGAGAGATCACTCAGGCTGTTAGCTCTTTCATTCAACCTTTTTATATAGGGTTTGCATATGAAAAAAATAAGAATCTAATGAAACTGCAGCAATTTCATTAAGGATAGGAATGAAATAGAATGGACTACAACCTCAGCACAAGAATACTAGTCAGACTTGTCCATGGATTTTTTCTTCTACATGCAAAAAAAATTTTCTCAAATCTAGTTTAATCAGGAAGCAAAAATGTTTTGTGGAATCATGTAAAGTTGCATGCTGTTTCATTCTCACCTTAAATTGTTTCATAAACATGAAAAAATATTTCAACAGAAATAAATGTGTGGAGTTTTCTTTTTCAGTGCCCAAACCCCATGCACCAGCTAGAATAATTCTCCTTAGCCAAAGAAGAATCTAAAGAACCAGAATTGTAAGCTAAAAAATAGCAGTAATGATTTCATCATTCCTGTTTTCCTCACTGGATAAATTTGCAAGCAGCAAATGTAGCCATTTTATCAGTATTCTCAATATGTAGCATACTTATCACAGAGAAAAAAAATTAAATGTCCTCAGATGTTTCAAGAGAAATTCTTCAATTCATTATCAGCCCATTTTTCAATCATTGCCATTTTACTTATTGTCAGCATTATCTGTATTGTTGTTTTGTTTCCTTTATTAGTTTAAGAAATAACAAAAATAATTCTTTCCTTCTATGCTAATTGAGCTTGGTGCACATTTTTAACCAATAAACTAATCGTCTGTGAGATGGCAGTTTGCTCCATCTATGCAAAAGCTTAGCTCCAATTGAGTCATTACCCTGGGGCCTTCCAATCTGCAATGAAGGAAAATAGGATAAAAAGGGAAGAAAGGATGAATCCTGCTCTAGACATTAGATGTTTACAGTTCATTTTTTTCCTTTTTTTAAACTTTTTTTTTCCTTATGTGAGCTAAGAAACACTGGTAATTAACAAAACTTGTAACTGATTTCTTACCTTACATACTGAAATCTTGCTGTGACTTTCTGAAAATAATTCTTCTACCAGTAACTTCCTATGGTTGTATTGTGGGCATGTCTAAACAAACTTCTTCACTTTAAATTGATTGAACAGCAATTTCTATTTACTATTTAATTTCTGAGAAAGAAGCAAGAAAATGTAATTTAAAATAAAATGAAAATAAAATTTGAGCCTTGGAACTTAGAGCCTTTTATTTTGTTGATCTCTCTTCTGCTCATAAATCATATCCTTGAATTTTTATGGTGGGAAAAAGAAAAACCCCAAACCAGTCACTTAAAATTCTGGACAGATATATCTGTAGAATGTAAAATGAAAACAAAACCTGAACAGCAATAAACAAAATGCAACTGAAAATGCCTTTATGAAGCCATCATACAAGGCACAACAGCTGAAAAATGCCTTTGTTAAAACCCATAATATGACAAGGCTACTTTTTGTGTACAACTACTGGGTTGTGTTGTAGTAATTAAAAAGCTGGCTGGCTACTTTATCACCAGTGAAAGGATAGGGGCTAATAGTGACTGTGGCCAGTGATTCTGTGTATAGCTCTGCACATACTATAATTTTCTGACAGCTCTCAGTACTTTTTTGCGTCTAACAAAAATCTGGTAATGTACCTTAGCGATCCTAATCTCCTGTGACGATACAAATCAGTGAGGTGCATAGGTGTCTGAAGTATGGTATAAAATGAAAATTGTGCATGTTAAGGATGCTAAAAAGTTGCTTTCATTCAATTCTATTCCTTCTACTTTTCAGAACTGTATGCCATTCTCAAATCTCTGTACACCCAGAAGCATGACCTCAACAACAATAATCTTTTGTCTTTGTACTTCATCCTATTTGAAGTATTTTCCTGCATTGAGTAATGTCTTAAATACAGAAAACATGGAATAAGAAATCGTTCATTTTTCCTTAGTTTTCCACATGTACTTTGTATACAGGTACCATCATGCTAGGGCTTCTCTCACACAGACTGGAAGTTATCACGTACACACCATAATACAGACAATAGATGTATAATTTTACTGAACATAACTATTTAATAGTTAGGAATAGTAAATCTAATATCTAAATATCTAAACTAAATATCTGCTGTTTAACCTAAAAATATTAGAAACAACAAACTTGTGATGCCATACCTTCATGCACCTATTGCTGAACATATTAATCTGATCTTTTTTCTCAATTATGTTCTAGTTGAAAATAAATTAACTCCATATATCATTGGTATTTCTTCAAAATCAAAGTAATGCTTTTGAAAATTTAGTTTAACCTACATATAAACTTTGAATTAAGAATGTTCAATGATATATGATACTGTATGAATTATAAATTTATTTTAGCCATGTCAATTTATTATATAAGACCGTTATCAATGTCACACACTGTTTATTCCTGTGCAAAATATCTTTGCCCCCAAAAAACCCCAAACCTCTATCTTTACAGCATCTTACCAGATGGTATTTAATATATTTTTAATCACCTTCTAATCTGTAAATAACAGTAACTCTCTTGAATTTAGAAAAAGAAAGGACAGATCTGTTCCCAGTCCTCAAGAATTTTTCTGCATACCAGTGTCTTCCAGATGATACTCTGGAAAACAGTAACAGGGATAGAGGAGCAATCAATGTGAAAAGCATCTACAATCACATCAAGTGTCTGAACCCAGACTCAAAATGAAGGGCCCCCATTTCTTGAGGAAAGTTGAAGCAACACATGTAAACACATACCAATGCAAACTGCATTCTTTTTCAAAAGCATTGACAGTTTTACCTACATGATTTCCTTTGATTTCCATTTGATAAAGACAGTATGGATTGTGGACATGATGATGAAGAGGTAAGTGTTGGCCACACCAGTAACAGTGCTGCTCACAACTGAAGCATACCTGAGTTACCAAGGTGACCACTCTTACAGGCTCATGCTGAACTCATCAGTAATCAGAGGTTTGAGTAGTGAAGCCTCTAGAAGTTGGATCTGTCTTGGCTAGAATGTAAAAGTTTCATGAAGCTTTTCTTTGTTCACAGACTTTTCTGCAGAACTATCTAGAACCATATGGTTAAAGCATAAAAACTCCTGCAATATAACTAATTAGATCAATATGAAGAAGAAACCTGTTAAAGAAGCCAACTCATATACCTGTAGTGTTACAGATGACCTCCACATCAGCGCCATTGCTTATGGTAAGAACTTTTAGGAAGATTTCTAATACATGAATGCCTATGATCTGTTGTTATAATGACATGGATGGACCTCTGCACAGAGTACGATGGTGTATGTATGTCATCTATTGCCTGGCATGGTTGCTGACACCCTGCCCCACTGACAGGGTGCTGTCCACATTATCCATATGTACAGTTCTCTCGTGTCATACTATCATTGGTGGAGCCAAGTGGCAACGTGACTCCAGCCCACATTCAAAAGGCTGTTGCTGCCAGATGACCCTGGCACAAGGTGTCCTTGGTGGTCTGCCAAAGCCATGGCATTGATTATGATCCCTGGTTTCACTGGGTGAGTGGGGAAGCCATGGCCATGTGGGCATGTGGCTGCTCATCTATCTGTCTGTATCAATAAAGCTTTGCTTTAGAGCAAAGTCTGCACTGCCAGACTCCATAACTCTTCAAACCATGTTTGCTCAGTCTGTTGAAAAATACACCAGCATCAACCAGCATATGATGGCTCGCAGCATCTTTGCATCCTTCTGTGCCATTTCTGTGAGAGTCAAAACTGTGTTTAATGAACAATATATACAAATTAAAAAGAAAACTTGAATCAAAACCAAATTCAGAAAGACATTGTCAGTGAACTGAGTGTAAAGTTGCTCTAACATTTGTGTTGAATTTGTCAAAGCCTTTTCATGGAATTTGTTTTGTAGTAGATTCTGCCAGGAGTTAAGGCATCAAAAGCACAATAGTTTTATGGGTCAAAGGAGAATGGTTCTTGTGGAGTACAAACTCACAGTAAGAAAGCTAAGAAAAAAAGATTTAGTTCTTTAAGATATCACAGGACTTATTGTTTCTTCTCAGATGAAATCTCTTGCTGTCCAAATTACTGCCTTATCTACTTTCAGACATACACTGAGAAATCAGTGTTTGGTGTCCCTTTTTAAGTAGATAGCATGTATTAAAAAGAGACAGTGTTTGAAAATAACTTAGTGAACACAAGTAAATTGACCACTGTGATGAGGTGACACAAAACCTAGCAACAGTAATTTCGTAACTCTCTTCTGCAGTTCAGGAATATCTACTGTAGCTTATCACACACAGATTCAGCTTTGAAGGATGGAAGGTACTTTGGGGCATTTTTGGGCTGGATGTAATTACATTTTTATGAATTCATCTTTGCTTGACAGGAAGATTTAGATATACTTGATTTGTGACTGGGATACAGACTTTAGTGTAAATTCATGAGATATTAGGAAACAGGTTGAGAGACAAACCTCGTGAAAAAGATCAGTCAAAGCAAAATGAGATGAAAAAGTGGGAAGGGCAAGAAAAGATCATGCAAGAAACTTGATTACTTGGAGAGAGAATTCATTTTCTTGCTGACTCTGAATATTCCCATACAACAGTACTTTGGTAAATAATTAATTCCATATGGTATTGAACATTGTTCTATCTTTTCTCTGAAACATGGTATAGTTCAGAGATACGCTATTCATTCATGTATCTGAGTTTTATCAGCTTTGGGGTAGCTGAACAAACCACAAGAGGCTGAGAAAAAAATCACTTTTACTTAATTACACAGGATATCTGGCAATAACTAGGATACTAGATTCATAGAGCAAGTGATGCAAAACATTGAAATAAAGTATTGGCTATGGTTCATTGGTGAAGTCACACATTCAAATTTCCTTACAGAATCACAGAATATTAGGAGCTGGAAGAGACCTACGAAGATCACCAAGTCCAACCCCCCTGCCTGAACACTTAGGCTCAATTTTTGGGGGATGAAACTGAAACCACATTTCAGCTTTCTTACCAGGATTAAAAAAAAAAAATAATTGAAAGAAATTCACTCTTGATCATATAAAGTTTTACTGAACCAGAAGATTCTGATTAATTTTCAAGTTGCATTTTATTTTCAGATAAATAAGGAAAGTAAAATTAGTTATCTTTAAATATAAATTTAGTTAACTGAATAATAAAATAACTAAACATAAAAATATAAATAATTAGGCTAGATAATAATTTAGGTTCTTTAATACAATTTAACTCACTTTTGTTTTTCCTCAGGTTTGTCTTTACAAACCTACAAACTCAACATAAGTCAAAGTATTTTGCAGATCTGGCAGAAGAGTCTACTCGAAGTCTGCTCAGATGTTTAGAAGATAAATAATAGTAACAGTAACTGTGGCAATGGGCTGTCCTGCAAAGGATTGTTCATCTTTTCACTTTCTTTTCATTAACAAAACAAGAACTTGATGCATTCACTTAACAGTGTTATGTAAACAGACCTCTTGGAACTTTGTTTCCATTCATAAATGTTCTTTTTGAGGGGAAGATTTGAAACTAGTGTCCTCTGCATCTTCAATTACTGTCAATTTTATAAATAAATAGTAGAAGTATCATCAGCAATAAGTTGCTGCAGACAGACATCATCTTAAATGTCCTGTTTGAAGGTCAGAAACATAATAAAATCCTGAAATCCTTAAGAGTAAGGAGGAAAGCCTAAAAGATCAAAATAAGTAGTTAGCTTTTATACTTTCTACCATTTCAATACAAGATGAATTCCTGTCCCCACAGTCGCAAGAGTTTACAGACAGGATGATAACTGTTAAAGCAATTCTGTGGAAAAGAAAAAGAATATTAACTGGAGATCTAAATGTTATTCAGAACGTTGCTTTTATTACTGAGAAGAATGTTAAGCTGGACATAGAGGTTAAAAATCCCTAATGCTGAAAAAGATCTTTTACACTGGAAAACTGTGTAAAAGAGGGCGAAGGAACCTTAACTTGAAATAGTATCCTTTTTTAAATAGTAATATTTTTTGTGATGATTGACAAGTTGAGATTCACTTGAAACTCATCAGCATTTTCATAATGTCTTATTAACCTTGTTTGCTGAGATTGTGTGGCTGGCAAAATTAGATCTGATGGTAGAAATTTCTTTAGGGACTGTGGAAGTGCTGGGATATGTACATTTACTGGTGTTTATTGGAAATAATGAATATTCTCTTCTTATGAACAACATCTTCAGATGATGAGTGTCAAAAATTAATTACTTTTTAGCATAATGGAGCTCCTAGACAATGTCAGGAAAATGTGTCCTTTCCAATAATTCCCATGTTTTATGCTTCCCAGTACAATTATAAATCTCCTCAAGAACTAGATAATCTGACACTCCTGGTGCTAACAGGTTTCTGACTCTTGGAAACTGAGTATTTTTGGTTTTGCTGTTAATAATCAGTTCAGTTTTGGCTCTCATTAGTGATACAGTTTAATGGTTGTGCAATGTAAGTTTTAATTAGTCTGTGTGTCATTGCATATAGCCTTACGATTTTGTCACATATAAATTGCAGAACTCAGTATGCATCTTCAAACATCAATAAGCCAACAAAAGATTAAACTATTATAGTTTGTAACTGAAAAGTAGCACCACAATGAGCATGTATTTCCACAGGAAAATTGCATGTTAGAATGGAATCATACCCCTTATCTTTGATGGGTTTATCTTGTGACAGTATGTGAAGGGCATGATTCACTACAGTGTCATCACTGTAGTTTCCTCTATTTTTTTTTTTCACAGATAATCTAGAAAAGGACTTCAATTGTTCCATCACTGATTCATCTCATGATTACTTAATTGTAATACCGTGATTTTTTTTTTGGGGGTGTGTGTGTGTGTGTGTGTAAGGCGCATTTTCTTGAAAAAAATATATTCTTCCCATAATGTATTTTTTGAAAAAAAGGCTATCTTGGAAAACATAGACACATTTTTATCCTAACCAAAACACTCTCTTCTCAATTTCTAGCACACTGGATAGCTTATCACTGTAGTTGGTGCTAAAACTTAGAGATATTAACCGCTTTTGACAGAAAGACATTCGACTGCACGATTTTAAAAATAATAATAATTTGTTTTAAATCCCCATGCAGATTCAATACGTCACTTTCAGGTTTTCACGACCACGATGGAGAAAGGCACTATTGTAGTTTATCCGTACGATGACCGTTATCACACCCACCCGAGATTCACAAGACACACCACAGTCAACACAGCCGAGCCATGACACGCCGTATTCTGACCCGCCACAGTCACGGAACTCACCGTTACCGCCCGCATCGAGTCACAGGATTCAATATTACAACCGCCGCAGATTCACGAACACACTATCACAGCTCCCACATGCAGTAAACGCCACCCGTGTGTGTCAGTCACCCAAGACTACAAACAAACAAAGCACCTCAAATGCTCACTCACCGCTCTCCAGGTCAGGACTCTGGGGGCATTACCTCAGCAGCAGCTGAGTGGCCAAGGGGAAGGGTGTCCCCGCAGGGCTGGAGAAGCGTCTCCACTTTCTTAGGCAGAATGCGAGGGGTTTTCTTTGGTTTATGTCATTGATCTGCACGACAGTGGGCAGGGCTGTGCCGGAGTTAACAATATTTCCCCCTTATTGAATGCTCCATCTCTCGCATGGCTCCACACTGTCAAGGCCCATTGGTGCCAAATGGTGGCCCAATGGCTGCCTTTGTCTCTTCTAAAGGCAGCTGAATAGCGGTTTGATGGGGACTCTGGGCATACTGTTTGTTGAAGGAATTCAAGGCTGAGCGCAGGTTTCCGGGCCTTTGGATGACACAGCACTGCCTGGTTCAGCCTCAGCTTACAGAGCACCTCAAGCCTGAGCCGCCTACACAGCTCCACAGAGATGGGGCCTCGAGGCAACCCAAGGCCGAGTGGCTTTTACAACCCCCTGTGAGTCACCTGGTGCGCCAGACATTACAGAAACCTGTTTGTGAAGATCAGACCCAGACAGTCCTTACACCACTGGACTTCTCCAGATTCCAGTGGTGTAAGGTTCCCAGAGATATGGATACAATCACTAATAGTAATTCTGAATTCTGACACAAAACTGTAAAACTTCCTAGGCAAGATTTTCTAACAAGACTCTCTTTGCAGATTTTTCTAGCTCTTCAGATTTTCTGTGCAAAATTGCCTTGGCACAGTCTCAGCCACAGTCAGCAAAAACTCACCAGAGTTGATTTAGAAGCATTGTAAAGGTGACATTTAGACCCTGCTGCACCTTCCCTGCAATTCTGGGCCATCTGGCAGCTCTTACCCATGCTCATTGCCAGTGACACAAATATATTGTTAAAAATCCAGGGTTCACAAGTGTCTTAAGCGAGTGCCTACATCCTCTCCTGTTCTTGCGACTTGGACAATGTTGAAACAAGTGTTTCTAATACAGGCTTATGGCATAGAATCACAGAATCACAGAACATTAGGAGTTGGAAGGGACCTTGAAAGATCATATAGTCCCACCCCCCTACCTGAGCAGGATCACCTAGGTTAAATCACACAGGAATGAGTCCAGATGGGTCTGAATGTCTCCAGAGAAGGAGACTCCACAACCTCTCTGGGCAGCCTGTTCCAGTGCTCCGTCCCCCTCATAGTGATAAAGTTTTTCCTTACATTCGCATGGAACCTCCTATGCTCCAATTTGCACCCATTGCCCCTTGTCCTATCATTGGCCATCACTAAGAAGAGCCTCGTTCTACCCTCCTGAAATTCACCCTTTACATATTGATAAATGTTCATGGCATCTCCCTCCAGTCTCCTCCAAGATAAAGAGATCCATCTGCCTTAGTTTTACTTACAAGGAAGGTGTTCCACTCCCTCAATCATCTTTGTGGCCCTGCACTGGACACTTTCAAGTACTTCTATGGGTTTTTTTAGACAGTCATTGAAGAACTTTGGGGGTTTTATGACCCCAGACCTCCAAAGAGTCTTTGTTTGCATAGGAAAAGCTACGCTATACCATATTCTATTTATCAGTTAATATCACTTTATTTACTTCCATTTCTAAAATAGTATCAAAATTACAGGTTAGGCTTCCCTTTTTCTCTACTGAGTGTTGCATCTAGATTTGACAGCTAGTTCTCAAAGACAGGTAGCTATACCAGTTCATTAAAACACCATCACTAAAATGCAGCTCTCTAGTAATGCTTAACTTAAGTATTGGTGAAGTACAGAGTATCAGTGATCAATTCTGTATACTTGCTTATGCAGAAAAGGTGCACTTGTGCTGCTGCTCATTGGGGCTTACATACACAGCCACATCTATTGTATAGTAGGTAGCCGCACCTATACTGTATTATTGTCAACTTTCACGATTCTGTATAGTTAATTAGTGATATCTGAACAAGTCTAACTAGTTTTCCCAAAGTTGCTTATTTATTTTTAAATTTGAAAATAAACCATTCAGTGGGCTATGTATCAATATATCATTGCTAACCTGTTCACTTAATAGACCTCACATTCCCAGATCTTGACAAACTGTGTTTTAATAACTAAGCTGTTAATCATCTATCGGGTTATTTATTTCCAGATGAAAATTAATATTCTTTAGAAGCATAGTTTTGTGCTTAGCTAATGTTTCTTTATCCCAGTCTACAGAACAGGATCAAATGATTTATTCTGAGACCCTAAACAAATGTCTATTAAATCAATNTGTTTTTTTGTTTGGGGTTTTTGGTTTGTTTTTGTTTTTCAAATTTTTGTCACCAGTAAAAGACCTGAAGATACTAAGTTCACCAGAAATATTTTTAAAATTGTGGTTGGGGTAGATAAGACTGAAAATACTCTCCCCCCTCGGGGTATTAACAGTGCATTCAATTTGTTACCAGCCAGCTGGCTAAACAACAGGCATGAAAAATCCATAAAATTTACATTGCATAGTGGCAGTGTGTAAATAATTGCTAGATTAAGTTTAGTGTCTGCATTTACTTGTATGTCCCCATTGCTGGACCTGAGTGTCTACTGTGTCTCTATCCCTCTTCATATGAGCATGAATCCTCAGTATACGCAAACATTTTTGCTAACACAAAAAGCAAATATAAGTGGAGGGAAGGCAGGGCTGTGTTTATACATCTGTTTTACCATATATACTACAGGATCCCATTGTTCTAGTTACCAGTCAAGCATAAGGTATGAAAACAGACCTTGCCCCAAAGAGACAACAATTGTTTGCGTTCCTGTCATACAAGGAAAAATAACAGTTCGTGTTAAAGAACGAACATGTGCTCTACAAGTGTGAAATAAGACTAAAAAAAAGGAAGCAAAGGACTGCTGAAAAAAATTGTTCAGGGAAAAGCAAATAGTTTCCCAGTCCACTCACTCCACTTCCTACATTACATAATGTTAAAAAAAGTAATTTTTGCTGTTAGATATGGGAAATTTAAAATATCCTCTGTTATGCCACCTGGTAGTACTGGACTCTGTTGTCTTAGAAATGAAATATCAAGTCACATCAGAGAGGGAAGCTATGCAATAAATTATTTGATGCTCTGCTACTGACGTCAATGAGCATTTGACCATAAAAAAATAAGAGTTGAGTTTGAGGTCCTTTGATGTTTCAGAATTAGAGACATGGACTGTAGTTCTCATTAGTAAAATCCTTATTTGTGTATTTTTCTCTAATTACTTTGTCCCATTATTTTGCCTATTACTCTCAGTAAAAGTAAACTTACAGAAACTTATTTTTCATATTCTCATGTATTTTAAAAAGCCATATTTTAGTCATAGCAACAACACTTCTGAAAATCAGTTCAACAAGCTCATAGTGTTCTCTTCCAGCTGAGAACTGTACAGTACAATATTTGCTGCTAAGATCTTACAGTGCTACAAATTTTGGGTGTGGAGAAATCTTACGCATATTTGAAAAACAGGATGGAATAAAACTCACATATGTTAGCTTGTGCATATGTGCATTGTAAATTGAGATTTTCATTGCAATGTTTTGCTGCTGAGAGCTTGTTTTCTCCATATGACTGTTTTTTAAACTTCCTATATCTTCTTTTTTGATCAGAAGCTATCCCTGATGACAGTATGTTCATTATAGAACTAGGCTTTTGTTGTGCTACATTGTATGACACCTAGGAATAACAAGTGGTCAATTATCTTTTACCTAGTACCATCAGAAAGAAAATTCAATTTACCTGCATCCTCTGTCATCACAGTACACAGAATGTTTCCTAACCTTTGTGACACTTTAATTAGCATGATGATATTTTCCCTCTTTAGGTAGTTTAGGGGCTTTATCATATAAATCATGATTTTCTGTCATCGTTTGAATGGGTTAGATCATATTGTTTTCATGACCCACAGAAGCAGAAAAACTCTATATTTTGCAAGCTTAAAACCTAAAACCGAAATGTGCACTAGAACAGACACACTTGTCCATGTCATTTCAAGGTAATTTTATGTAAAACAGTTTAATTTAGAGCATCAGAATGTAGGTATTAACTACACAATATCTCATGTTTGAAATCTGGAGGGAGCAATGATGTGGAGAGCCTATCCACATCATATTGTTTGTTTCTTTTTAATTTTCCAAATAATTTCTACCCTGTAAATAGCCTTCTATGATGTACATTCAGTTTCATTCAAAATGTATAAAAGAGAAAATAAACTTCATTTTGACTGGTTGGGCTCTAGATAATCTTTATCACATCAGTGCGGAATAATCAAACTTTTTGAGCTACTTTGCAAACAAGACAAGAGTCTAAGACAGAATGACAGAGATTAGTAAAACCAGTTCAAAAGGCAATTCAGTACACAGCCAGCACTGGTGGGTTCAGTAGCTGTTATTTTTTTTATAGCTTCATTGCTTTCATTTGCATTAAATAGCAGTACATTTTTTATAACAGAATATTTAGAGACAGATTCTATTGGGAAATTACCGATGGTTCTGATAGATGTGCCTAAAACACTGATAGATCATTCCAACTTCAAACTTCAAAACCTCTTGACTCTATCTATATTGACAAGAATATATATTGACAGTCTGTCATGATCCAGAACCAGGTAGACCAGTTTGGCAGAGGTTAAACCCCCTTGCGTTCCAACCGGGCCTCAGAACACTCTGGGTGGTTGGGGGCGGCTGAGCTTAATCCCTGAGTGAGGTCCAATTAGGTGTATTGTCGTGACTAGGTTCTTATAATTCTTGGGAACAGAATTAAGACTCAAAACGGAGTCAAGTGTACATTTTACTTTATTTAGCCTATGACAAGTGTGCAAAAGAGGGGGGCAGGGAGAGAGAGAGAAAGAGAGAGAGAGAGAGAGAGAGAGAGATGATGATAGTTACCAACCATGGAGCTATGGCGTCCCGTCAGTCCGATGTTTTCAGGTGTGATGGGGAAGTGTTCTTCCGCAATGTCTTCCAATGTGGCGGCGTTCTTGGATGACTTCAGGTGGTATCGAAGCATCTCCCCTCTCCTCTTNGCCGGGAGCATCTGGCAAGAGTGAACTTATCATTGGTTATAGTTTTCCGATTACGCAACAAATACTCGGTCCTGATTGGTTAACGCATAAAAGCCCGGGAATCTCAATCTTCCTGGTCACTCCCCTTGTAGACTTTCTTTGTTCCTAGGGAGTCTTCCGGCTCTGAGGCAAGGACAGGATTCCTAGCACGTGATCAGGGCCCCGACATTGGAGGCTTTTCAGACTCCTTTGTTAAGGCTGATAGTAGTGCTTTGCATAGGAATGTAGGGAGAGCTTGGTCAAGGTCTGATAAGGTCCCTTTTGTTCCTTTTTTATGAGGATGATATGGTAGCAATGTTGAGACAAATAATCAACAGTCACAGTTCTTTACACAGTCATTATCAATCATTATCACAATTAGTCCTTAACAAATCAGTCCTTATCAGACCTGAGTGCTCATGACATAGAGAAGCCAGGACCTAAATGATTGCGACCTTTCTTCTCTTACTGTCCTCACTCATTGCTGATCTTTTATGCAGCTCTGAACCTTCCCAAAAACCAAAGGGGGTGGTCTCTCAGGCTCTTGGCATCTTAGTTTTGGTATCAGGACTTCTGTATTTTTTATTCTACAAGGCCCTTCAAACATTATTCCCATTTGTTTTGCTTGATGCTTTTGTTTCTACCAGACGTATTTCCTGTATGCTCCGCATCCTTCATTTTTATCTTGCAGATTTTACTACTTGCACATGTTTTTCTGAGCCTGTTTTATGCAACCCTTCCACTAGCCTCCGTCTGCCCATTTGTGGCTAGGCCTATTAATGATATCCATATTACAAAATGCTAATAGTGCTATTTAAATTTTAAAAATTGCTCATGGCTTGCTGGTTTTACTAGCTTAGTGTGCTTATTATATCTTGTTTCACGGCAAACAGTGGGCTAAGTTTGTTCCTATTTTTTGGGTACTATGGGCTCTACAGTTTTTGCTCTACAGTTCTATCTTCCTTCAACAGAAAGGCAGGGCTTGTCTGTTCAGCTCAGACATAATTTCACTCCCAAATGGAATTATGGAAAAATAAGTTGGAATGAAAACTAGCTACACAGTTACAAGCAAACCTCATTCCATACAATTTTCATGCAAGACTCTTATGGCTGGTGCTGTTATTTAGGAAATAACTAAGTGTGATGATATTTAATAATTACATTAGGCTCAGGTAAACATTGGACTTTATTTAACTTTTCTTTTTGACTAAATAACAAAAAAACCCAATGGTTAGTGGAAGGACAGGCATTCTGGTAATGTCACGTTAAACTTTTCGTGAAGGTCATAAAGATTAAATATTGCCACTCTGAAAAGGTTTCATTCTGCCGGTCTGTGCATCCCTTTTACCTCAGGTGATGATTAATTGTGTTTGAGAACATGTGGAAGCCCTTTTTCAATGACTGCCAAAAATACGTATATGAAAGATGCATTCTGTGAAGCTCTATTACTACTCTGAATTAGCTGCTAGATTGGCCAATCCATGATTCATGACACGTTGGCCATCTTTCTGTCACAGAATTTTTTGTCCAGAATTTGGGGTTTTGCATATAAATACACCAATCATAGCAGTAGACACGAGACAGCTATAAAACTTCATGTCCATCTCATGATGTCAGCGTGAGGATATGTGATATTGTATTGGCAGTGGTTGGCTCTGACCACACTGAAAAATCTATTTTGAAGTCAAGAATTTAAATATAATTTTGTAAATAAATAGACAATTCTGAAACATCACTTTCTTCTGATAGAGAGATAACAATAATAGGACTTTATAGTAAAATATACAAAAATGGTGATACCGAACAGCACAACTCAGACTGTATAGCTCAGAGCCATCCCAGAATCAGATCCCCAAAACCACACGTCATGAAGCCATGCACCCCTCTAGCACTATCCACCCTTTTTACTGGGCATGTAATTGGCATGGAATACTCTCTTTGGTTGGTTTGAGTCACTTTTCCTGGCAGTGTCCACTCCCAACTTCCCGGGTGCCTCCCACCTTCTTGTTATGAAGAGCTCAGAAGTCCTTGACTGCTTGGCAACACCTAGAAACAAGAGGGTGTTTTCAGTGCTGGTCTCATCCTAACTCCCAAACACAGCATTCCACTGGCTGCTGGAACAAAAATTAACTCTACCCTAGCCAAAACGAGGACATATGTACAGCCCCTCCAAATCCAGGTTGTGGAAGTTATGCAGAAACACAGTCACTATGAATCATACCATTATAAATAAATAAATGGGTAGTAGTACTCCAATTTTGTTCTAGTATCTTTTCTTAATTACATGAAGAAGCATTATTTCTGTTTAAAAATGGTAAACTGTGGCATGAGGTCAGTGATTTGCACATGAGCACATTGAAAGCTCAGAACTAAACAGGAATCTGAGTTCAGAGCTCTAAATCTCCACTTTAGAGCTCTTAAGACCTTACAGTGAACTAATTTGGTCATTTGGCCATTACTTCTACTATAATTATATTTTCAGTTGCATAAAATTTCCCAATCCATAAGAATGGCTACAATATTCAGAACAAGATTAACAGTGACCATGAGGGACACTCAGAGAAGAAAAACAGCACAAATACATTCCTTTCCCAGAGGCTGCTCAGTCGCCTACAATTTTCCACATATTTTCTCCTCAGGTTTTCTTGATCCAGTTGTTAACTGTCTGCTTAGTAATTCATGGTGGATGTCTTCCCATGTACTTGACCAGGCTTCTCTTGTTACAGATGAATGAGTGATGTTCACCTAGCTCCCTTGCAATGAAACTTCTAGCCATTACGTGGACAAGCACTTCTTGTTATTTTCATCCTTAAGCTAAAGGTGAGTAGGAAGCAGGCACCATCTAAGCCATAACTGATAGTTTGCTACAAGTAGAGGACAAACTAATTTAAAATTGGGTTTTGTCTCCTCTAGCATCATATCTAATTTTCTTAGTTCAGTAACAATTTTTCATCCGCTTTCCCAAGCTCTGAGATAGCCATATTATCTGAGTGTGAGTTGTTTTTCCCCTCTAACTTATAATTGTCTTATATTTCCCATCTGTTGAACATCAGCTAAGGATGACAATAAAAGTCCTAAATGCATAATGGCCTTCAAAACTAATTTGAAATTACAAGCGTAGAGGTTGATCTGCATCTGGTATTTGCTGATGAAGGTCCTCAGAAAGAAATGATACTATGGCAGTTTACGAGTAGCTGAGTTTTCAACTCTATGGCTATAGAGTTAATACATTCTCTTGTCCTGTGGTGGTTTTTCTTTGTCAGCATACTTCCAGCTTGAACAAGAAATTAAGCTCCATTAATAAGATTTTATATTTTTTTCCTCTGTCTTGGTGAAAACTAATTCATAATAACTATGGGAGCTCTGAGCAGTTCTTAGATCTCTTGAACATTCTCATTTTGCTGGTTGTTGAATGTAAATCATGCCTTTTAAAATAATTGTATGGGTTACATTTAGTAAGAATGCTAAGGATACATGTTGACCGTATCTTTGAAATGGCAATTTTAATTGATCTTGGTTTTTTTTAAATAATTTGTTTATATTTCTTTTCAATTCTCATGTGAACTGAGATTTAGTCTGCACTTAACATTTTAGATGAGAGTTATTTCCTGTTGCAGAGGAATAACAGGTCATCACTTCAGATCAATGGGATCAATTAATGCCAACTTTATTTCACTCCAAACCCAATATTTATATGTTCCTTTTTCTCAGTACACAAAGCACACCGCCCTACAGTCTCTTCTCATAAGTATTGTGGCGAGACCTGCT
>VXBZ01012461.1:1746-29186 GCA_013399135.1 Heliornis fulica | reverse complement strand
TTTTTTTTTTTTTTTTTTTTTGTCCTTCTAAAACTAAAAAGGTAATATGTGCTTTGCCTAGGCTTTATGATCTTAGTTTTATGTGCATCTCTGCTTTACAGATCTTTCATGTGTATATGGCCTGCAGTCAGGAATTATTTATGTGTTGACCAGTGATCTGCTGTTGTGGATTTGGCTGGGATAGAGCCAATTCTCTTGCTGGTCTTGTTCTATGTATTGGATTTAGGATGAGCATAATGTTGATTAAAACACTGATGTTTTAGTTGTTGCTAGGCAGTCAAAGACTTTCCAGCTTCTCATACTGGCCTACAAATGGGAAGGCAGGGGCTACCCAAGAACCTTGAAGAGGACACAGCCAAGAGAGCTGACTCAAACTGTCTAAAGAGATATTCTATATGATATGACATCATAGTCTGTATATACCTGGGCGATTGGCTGAGGAACAGCTCTGGGTGATGAGCAATTGTGGTGTGTATCACATTATTTTTCATATTTATGATGGTGATTATTCTTTTCCATCCTATTAAACTGTCTATCTCAACTTTTATTTTTTTAAATTCAATTCTCACCCCCATTCTGCTGCAGGAGGAGGGGGCTGAGCAAAAGGCAGTGTGTTTGTTGTAGCTCTATGACATGTGCAAGATAAACATCTTCTGTAGCACATTTTTAATTTTTACAATTTTGTAAATTTTATTATCTGAATAATGTTGAATCCTGCAACTGCTAATCTAGGAGGTAAACAAATTCAGTCATTTATTACTTGAGTTTTTCAAATTCAGATCCTTTCAAGTGAATAGATATTCAAGATATATTTATCTTCTGTTCTTTAGAAATAGTTTCTTGAAAGAAATAAAGGCTTATTCCCCTTCCATCACTTTTAAGCACAAAGATTCCATTTCCTCACTATGGTTATCCAGACTTTGTTATTACCAACACAACTAAAATAATTTCTTATTTATATCTACGTATATTAGGTAGAATTTTCTCTATTATGTCTCTGATACATAGCTTAGCTGGTCATAGAGTATAAGACTAAGAAGCAGTTTTAACATAATGCACTTAGTGTTTCCAAAACAAACAAGCAATCAAATAAAAATGAGAAAAACTGAAGCATAGAGCATGGCATAAGTGATCTACAACCCTAAATATAATAGCAGTCGTTAACAAGTTTGAACTGACACAAGTTAATATGAACTTTCCTACATTATTCTAACAACTATATTTATTCATTTTTTTATTCTCAGTCACTAAAAATGTTCAACTTCTCAAAATCCATATTATAAATATTTTAACAGCCGTGTCTTAATGTAAATCTAAAGGAAAAACAAATTTGCTGACAGGCTTAGTAATGCAAAACATTTACGTAGAGCAGGAAGATGTGTTACTACCTTACTGTGAACTTCCCTAAAATACTTCCCTAGGAGTAGAGAATAGAAAAAGAGTCTTTGATGGCCTGGTAGCTGAAACTGTCTTCACAAGATCTAGGAAAGGTGAAAGTAGAATGATTCTGTTCAGTGTACATATTCAATAGATTCTTCCTCCTGCCACTCCCATTTCTTTTATTGTAGGATAATGTAATTTTTCATTAGAAGAGCCAACTCTGTGTGGAGAAGGCAATTAAGCTATGTTCTTACAGAGTCTTCTTAGGTCTTTCAAATGTTTCTTTCCATTCTCTTGATTAATTTCTTTTGCCTGTCAGGCTGAAAACGAAAAAAAAAGAAAAAATCCTTACACTCTTCTTTTGTGTGAGTTACGAACAAAGATGAACTCTTTGTCCTTGGTGAAAAGATTTTCTCGTTTGAAGCCACATGCTTCCTAAGGAATCTCAGGAATGGATTCCTATTACTGAATTACTTTAAAATCTAGATCTAAAGGGGGGACAAGGAGGTTGAATGTACAACATAAATGTATATAAAATTTAAAATCGAGTAATTGCACATATTTAGAGTCAAGGGATTAATGATTAACAGATTTTTATAATATATATATCTCAAACAGGCCAGATATAAAAAAGCTCAAACAGTAGAGATTCATAGTAGTTCTTCAGGCTTAACTCATCTGTTTCTGCACTGTATTTTATAAGGCTCTCTAAGAACTTCCTCAAAAAGAAAAAAAAAAGTACACGTGAAAAATGTATACATGAACTATGAAACAATGCTTTTTTACTAGTTTGTTTGCTTGATTGCTTTGTTTTTCAGATATTTATTTTATCTGGTTTAATTCTGGATGGCTTTCTGGTTTCATAAAATATGAATATTTAGTCTCACATGGAGAATGCTTTAAGCATTTCCAGTACCTGAAAAAAAAACCCAACTCATTTTATGTAGAAAATTAAATTATCCCCCATTTAACAAAGAATGTAAGTAATCATTTATGAGGTTAGTCACAAAAAGAAAATAATTGTTAAACTATCAGTAGCATGAAATATATTTAACCACATCCACTTCTTTCATCAAGGAATTAGCATCTAGTCATAACCTCGACATCCTCTCAGAATCAGAAGATGCTGGTTTACAACTCAAATGATGTGGAAATTTTCCTAATATTTTTCTGTACATAATCTTAATATTTAGAGAATGGAGATAAGAAGGAGGAAAGAATCAATTTTTTTACCTGTGAATTTGGTACCTGCAAAGTCTCTTGTCCACATACCAGTAACAATTTTAAACAGAATGATTTTTATATTGTCTCTTTCATGCTGTTGGTTATACAAATAAAGAATGGCCTTTCAAAGGACAGCTAGCTATATAATTTCAGAAAACTTTTTCTAATTGGAGCTGTACTAGCGCAATAAGATTTTGGTGTGAAAAGATACATTTCCGGTTACATGACATTTGTTGTCACATGAAGGCTAAGAATATGCTGCTGTTCTGTTACTCCTTTAACTGTAATAAGTATAAAGATTTACAAAAGGGTGAAAAGAAGAAATTGCAAAAAAAAAAAAAAAGAGGGTCTGTAAACAGATATTATTTCTTTTTTTATGATAGACAAGAACCTTTCCTGAGTAAATGACCAAAGGTTTTAGACTAGAATTGTAGAGATAATGTAGTGATTTTGAAGAGCTTTGTAACTAAATTCCTTGTGTCTCTGACTGGATTATTGGTGCTTCCCTGCCTGGTCTTTCCCCTCTGCTCCTTTGTGTTGGTAGCAATAAATCATTAATCATTTAACCTAGCATCCATCGACATATGTAAACAGTGGGTTTGTTTCACTCCTTTAACTAAAGTTTAACTAAAAGTGTCAGTAGCAGCAGTATTATTTGTTATTGTGGGTGCTCATTAGTGAAATAAATACTCTGAAGGTTTCTTATCTAAATTCTAACTTACCTTCTTTACACATCTCATTCAGTTCTTTCTTTGCCAATCAGACAATAATCTCTTTTATGAGAATCAAGCTGAACAATAAGTCTGTGCTTGTTTATGAGGTAAAGGAGCTAAGTATGGCACTGTATGATAAATGAGTATACTAGAGCTTTTAGAAATATAATTTCAACAGAAAAAATATATATCTTTTTAAAATATGAAAGGCTATTGTCAGCTTACCCAATTTTAATTTCTCACAGAGGACGGACTACAAGTGTCCAAAATACAGTGTAACATAACATTATTTTCAGCACTGAGTGACATCTGAAAGAGATCCTTTGTCTTATTTCTGAAATACTTTAATGATTCTTTTTCATCTCAATGAAATTTAGCCCATGTTAATGTTGTACTAAATCACCTAGGTAAGCAAAAAGTCAGAGCACACATACTGAGATATAAGCAAAGCCATATTTTGAGGAAACAGATGCTCTTCCTACACAAGTTGTTGTCATTAAAATGAACAACACACATTCCTTGCTTGTGAAATTCCATCACTTATGCCAGATTTCTGATAACAGGCTATTTCCAAGCAGTGGCTCCCAGCTGTGTTGCTTCATTTCTATGCATGGGCTGAATACATGAAGTCAGACTATTCACAGGAGCCAATGTATCTATACTCTGTGCTTTTCTTAGTTTAGGTTTCACACTGTCAAGTGTTGTTTCTGGCACAGAAGAGGCACATAATTGTTATATTTGCCTTTTTTTTTTATTCTTTTCTTCAGTTGTGTGTTTATACTCAACATCTAATTATTGAAGAAATGCATTACTTTTACAGAGAAATATTTTCTAGATGTTACACTTCATGTAAGAAATGCTAAAGAAATGAAAAATCCACAACAAATTATGAAGAATAACAATACCAATAAAAGTGCCATTGTCAGCCAGTTTTCTAATAGTGACAGTCCAACTCTCAATTTTTCTTATTTCCCAAACCTTGACAATGCTTTATTGTCATATTCAACTACTCCTATGAGAGCTGATTTCTCATCTTTCATTGTCGAATTACTCAACGTATTTTGTTATACTTCACAATAAAAACCAAACTTATGTGCCAACTGGATGGAAGAAACAAGTCTATAATTTATAACTCTCAACTTTTTAAGCAGAAAGTCAGGTCAGCCTCTCTGAGAAAATTCAGAGCAATAAAATTCCCAGTAACAAAAGCCATTTTTAGAGAAAACCAGTAAAACAGTATCAGGATTAGAAGACTAAGCCATATCCAAAGTTAATGATGTTGCCTGGCTGTAGGAGGGAAATTCAAATTCATGAATGCACACAACTGCCCACAGAATCCTACCTGCATTAGTGTCTGACAGAAAATGAATGGACAGCTCAGAGGAACTGCATCTCTGGCTTCTCTAAACAAAGTACACTCTCTGCAGCTCTGGTGACTCAGCCTCATTCTTATTTAGTCTCCTGGCCTAACACAAACACTGTATCTGGACTCATCCATAACCTCTCAGACTATCCTGAGATTAATTTATGAGAGATTTACTTTAGGCGTCCCTACACAAAGCTTGTCTGCCAGCAGAGTAGCTCCTTTGTGATCTGAATAATCTTATCACAGTAGTCAGAAAACTTTCTGAGGGTAAACACTTCATGGATGACACCTGAATTTGGGGAAAACAAATTTCTACAGAAGAAAAGAACATAAATATTTTCAACATTTACAGCTGGGTTTCATCAGAATTAAAATTAAAGGAAAAATATTTAAAATGGAGAAAATTCAAGTGTGTTGTTACCTAGTCAAGTAAGTTCAATCTCTAGTATCTTTCCTACTTCCAGAATTCTCTGAAAATATACTATTTCAAACTTTAATTACAGTTAAGGGCTGTTTTGTGTTTTGCTGTTTACAGGGTGCTTATTTTTAATTTTGATATACACTGCAGAAATTGTAACATAAAAAGATTGATTATAAAAAATTCCAATTAGTTACATATTTCAGTGGCTAAACCTGCAACAAACAAAAGACAAAATAAAAATAAACACATAAAATTTTTAATAGCTTTAAAAGGCTTGTGTTATCAAAAATTATGTTGATTTTTTTTTAGAATGATTTGATGGATTGACCTCAGCCAACAGCTAAGTACACACATGGTGTCTCTGACTTTCTGTATCCCAAGCAGGATGGAGAGAAAAGAGCAAAAGCTAAAAATTCATGGTTCAATATAAATATAGTTTAGTAAGTGAAGAAAGGAGAGAAAAACAGGTGATGTAAAGGTAGTGGTCTACCAGGTCTCACAAGCAGATTGATGTCTAGCTAGTCTCCAAAGAAGGGATATGTTGGAGGAAACCAGCACTACTTCTTAATGTACCACCAGTTTTCACTGGTGAGTATTATATTATTAGCACAAAATATTCTTTTGTTCAATGCTGAATCAGCTGTAACAGCTTTTTGCCTCCTAATTTCTTGCCCAAGTACTTTGCTTGGTAGTAGATTGAACTGTGAAGAAAAATAAAAATAAAATAGGAAAAAATAGAAGTTGCAAGTTATATTAAGTATCAACCAAAACACTTGCATGTTATCAACACTGGCTTAGCCAGCAATTGACAACTCAGCGCCATACATGGTGATATAAAGAAAGTTAACTCCATCCCAGCCATACTCAGTACAAGTGATTTGCTTCTTGACCAAAAGATAACCTATTTTTGAACAAGAAATCGTGATTTTTCCAGTAGATTTTGTAGACTACTACAAGCAAAATGGATTAAACTAGGAAAGGCATATGTCCATTTTTGCCATACATGAAGAATTAACTTGAGTGGACTGCAGGAAATATTATGCACAATATATCCCATAATACACTGTGGAAACACATCAGCTCCCAATTGAGTTGGAAAGCATGTTACAGCCTCTAAATTCTTTCCGTTCTTTTATTGGCAACAGAAGAAGGTACACCTTGTACCCACAATTTTGGTATAATAGTGGGAGAAAAAAGGGGCTAGAGAGAGATGCTCAGATGCTTATCTAGCTTAATGAGTATTACAATGCCAGCAGACTCTATGAGACATATGAAATATGCAGAATATTTATTGATTCAGAAACTTCAGACTCTGTATAAAATGAAAAAAATTTCTCAGTGGCCTGTTAGATTAATTTCTTGTTCTTTGTTGATATAAAAACGAAGTTATGCTGCTAACCCTTAACTCTGGCAGATGTATCAGCTTATTCTCATAACTACTGTTCTTAGTCTTCAGCTTTCAGGATTGTGTCATTCAGATCTTGTTACTGTAAGCAGATAGAATGATGAGATTCTTGGAGGTCAGAACTTCTCAGGATGATACACTCATGGGTGTTCTTAAGCTACATTAGGAACGTGTTTGAAAGAACAGCTGTAGAAGCAACATGGAGAAATAACAGGCAGTCCAAAGTGATCAGATATTTAACCAGAACAGAAAGACTTAGCTTCTCTGAAAAGACTAATATGACTGTCTAGGAAGACTACAAGTGCAGGCTGGAGGTAAGCCACAGTCAGCAGTCGCAGTGAATATCACACCTCTCAAAAATAAGACCTATCTACTCAGCAATGTTTTGCTCCTGAGATTGCAGAAAGATGGAAAAAAATAGACTCAGCAGAAGAAAAAAAAAAAAAAGATAAAAACTTTATCTGTTTCTACTGCTTTTGAGGAGTCAGCATGATCCAATTAGACAAAAAAAAAAAAAAAGCCTTTTGTTGCTTTGCTTTAACTGCTAATTTTCTTTTATACCTGATTTTATTGTTTCTTAGATCATAGAGAATAATCTAGCTCCTCAGGAAGACCACAGTTATTGGTGTTGTGTCTCAATACAGGCATTCTTTCTCCTGCTATTTTTGCTTCCAATATCCACAAGGAGTTTATTTAAAAATGTTTGTATTGATTTTATTATTGGCATTGAATTTCTAGAGATAAAATATTTTGAACTTGAATTATACACAGTGGGTAAGTTCTACTTATTCTTACTGTATAAATAGCATATTGTACAAAACCCCAAACAAACCATAAATACTTCTCTTGAACTAATATTATGGAATATCGCCATACGTTTAAAATAAAAAATGTACCAAACTGATAAAAAAATACAAAAATAAGTATGGAGTTTTATTCGCTATTTTAACTAGAAAAAAGGAAAAAAAAAAGCAAATCTCAGATGATAAAGAAAGGAAGTGGATATTGGCAAGAAAAACAAAACAAAACAAAACAAACAAAAAAAAAAAACCCAAAACAAAACAAACCCAAAACCCCACAAAACACAGAAATCCAAGTGGGACATGAAAGAACATGACTTTGAAAACAAATTTCCTCCAAACTTAAGTTTACTCATTTCTCACTTTTCTTCACACTTGCAATGTGTTTTGCCAAAGACTTTTTAAAAGCATGAAAGAAACAGAGTTTTGACCATCTGAAGGCTTGTTACCATGTCAGTTCATGTCCTGCCTTATGGGGACAATTCCACCATCTAAATAGAATCAGCATGTAGATGTATGACAGAAGTGACCAGTGCCCCGTGACCTGGCAATAAGAAACAAAGCAATATACTCTAGGATACATCAGATGATGACAGACATCTGACATCTTTAGATAACTGAGTGACAGACTTTGGCCATTTCATGATGGTTCACCTGAAGACTGAAAAACAAAAGGGCAAAGAAAACAATTTCCCTCTGTCATGGTTTTGCTCCAGCTAAGAGCTGAGGACCACAGGGCTGCTTTCTCTCAGTGAGAGAGTGGGGGATGGGGAGGCAGAAGAAACCCAAAGGAAAACATTGTGGGTCAGGATATGGACAGTTTACCAAGACAGAAAAAGGAAGGAGATATAACAATAACAGGACTTTGTAACAAAACATACAAAACTGATGACACACAATGCAGTTTCTCAGACTGTACAGGTCAGAGCTGTTCCAAAGCTGGACAGTCCCCAAACGACAGTCCCCAATCCTTGAGCTCTGAGTATTGGTAACAAGTTACCAATACTCAGAGCTCAAGGATTGGTCACAACAGGATATTTTTACCACTTATTCCCTGTTAGACTTATGTCAGCCTCCCACAGCGATTTGCCTCTCCAGAAATCTAGATACATTTCATCCCCTTGTACCTGATGGCACTAGGGTACACTGCTAACTAGTTTCTACCATGCAAGGCTTTGTACTCCCATGGGTCTGACATGCCAGGCCATCAAATCCAGTATATCCAGTCTGTTGCCCTTTTCATCCATCTGGCCAGAAGAAGGGTCCCCACATTCCTGATCAGAACATTCATTACCTGACCACTGTAACTGAAAACCAAATTTCTTCATCAGGATCAGAAATTTGACACATATCCTCATCTCTTCTACTGAGCCTGAGGAACTGATCAACAGCAACCAAAATAATCCTCCCCTATGGACCTTTTTTGGCTACTGTTTCCCCCACAATGTAGTTTTCCAAGTTCAAGACAGGTGTACTATCCCAATTATTTTTGTCTTTTCTCTGCAGATAGGACTTCAGCGTAGTATGTGGTATATGCCCATTTCCCTTCTTTTTCATCAGAGACAGGGCTGATTCCATAAGGCACACTTGATAGAAGTGTTGGCCTGTTGGGGACAGTAGGATGAAATATTCTTTTTGCTCCATTTTTGGTTATCCGTTTCAGGTGATTTGAAATACAGACAATTTTTAAAAACATATTATTGGTTCTTTATATGCAGGTCAAGTCAGAAGCAGTGATTTGGGCTGAAAAGACTTCTAAGATTTGTCCTAATTGACATGGAAGAAAAGGCACTGGCAGAAGAATTAGAATAAAGGTAGTTAAGACTTCAGTTTATAACAATCACTTTATGTAAAATGCAGTTCGGAGTTAAAAGTAGATCCAATATCCACACACTTGAATTATGGATAATAACTGTAAGGCTGAATAGGAAAAAGATAGTCATTTAGATAACCCAGGCTTTTTTCAGTGCTGCATCTATGTAAACTGCCATAGAAGGATGTATTGAAGTGAGCTGAAGGTGACCCAGCAAAAAAATGGAATATAAAAGGATTTTTAATTGCTTATTGATTATGACTCCAAAAATCTGTATGCATCTCACAGTGACATCATAATGTTTGCTACAATTTTACCTTTTCATAATCTTTACATCAGATAGTAAAATTAGTTTTAGGTGGTAAAATGAGACTAGAACTTAAAAACTATCAAGATTCTTTATTAATACAATGTTAATGTTGTAGCACAATAAATACCATTGTTATTATTAATAAAATGTGAGAGACTGTAAAGTCTCCAGATTTATCTGGTTTTGAATTTGTTTGAACTGGTTTTAGTTTGGTTTTATAAATCATCTGAAAATTTTTAGGATTTCTTAACATGTTCTTGCTTCACATCTGTGAATGCCTTGCATGATGAAGCGATACACAACTGCCATTGTTTAACAAACACTGCTGCCAGGGACCACAGCTCAAGACATCAGGTATATTTGTGAGGATGGGGATGGACAGAGGTCAGGCCAGGACATCAGCCAACAGAAAGTGGTCAGGATCGGGCCTATTGAAGGGAACCAGGGTCAGAGACAGACAGGATAACAAGGCAGGGTCATGGGGCTGGGGTAAGGACAACCAGGAAAGTAATCCAGCAGAGGAGACAGTCACATCCCTGGGGCAGAGGTACAACTGTGAGGGAGTTGGGGACAGGCACTTGGGCTTTGCAGTAGGGACTTCAAGACAGACAAGTACCCTGTGGTCAAGGTAAGCAGACCTGGACAGTGAATTCAAGACTTTGAGATAACAAAGGAGGAAGAATCACAGAATGACTAGGTTAGAAAAGACTTTTAAGATAGAGTCCAACCATATCTGTCCTCTCCTAAACCATATTCCTAAGCACCTCATCTACCCGTCTTTTAAATACATCCAGGTATGGTGACTCCGCCACCTCTCTGAGCATCCTGTCCCACATCCCAACAACTCTTTCAGTGAAGAGCCTTTTCCTAATATCTAATCTGAACCTGCCCTGGTGCATCTTAAGGCCATTTCCCCTTGTCCTATCACATGTCACTTGTCTGAAGAGACCATCGCCCAGCTCTCTACAACTTCCTTTCAGAAAGTTATAGGCAGCGATAAGGTCTCACCTCAGCCTCCTCTTCCCAGACTAAAGAACTCCAGTTCCCTTCAGCTGCTACTCATAAGTTTTTCCCTCCAGACCCTTCACCAGCCTGGTTGCCCTTCTCTGATCATGTTCCAGGACCTTGATGTCCTAATAGTTTGGGGTCCAGAACTGAACACAGTACTCAAGGTGCAGTGGCTTCTTTAAGAAGCAATTAGAAAGTTTAAGGGTCCAACAAAGCAGATACCAGCTGTGGTTCCAAGGCCAAACTTCAAAAATCCTGTTGCCAACAAGGCTGGCCAGGCCAATTAGCGCTGATCACAGCACCTCTGGGAATCACATTTGAAAGACAGAAAAATGCAAACAGCCACATTTTGCCACCAGAGAAGGGAGTGAGAAGATGTAAGAAACTTTGCAGACACCAAGGTCAGTGAATGGGGGAGGAAGAGGCTCTGAGAGAAGGTTCCCTGCAGCCTGTGGAGAATACCATGGTGAAGTAGGTGTCCCCCTGCAGCCCATTAAGGATGAAGAGACACCACTTGTAGCCCATGGAGAGGCACCTGGGCCAGGCAGGAGCCCACCATGGAGCAGGTGGAGGAATAGGGAAGAATCTGTGACCTACATTGGAGCAAGCACCTGACAGAACCTGCAGCCTGTGGAGAGAGGTAAGAGGCAATGAGAGACAGAGGCCCACGCTGAAGCAGGTTTGCTGGGGGNGAAGTCTGCAAAGAAGGCAGGGGTGGTATCTGTATGTGTGTTGTGTTTTAAGAGCTGTTTTGTACTTCTTATTATCTGACTCTGTTTTTTTTTTTTTTATGTTTCTGTAGTGTAGTGTAATAAATTAGAGTTTTCTTCTGTGTTGAGGCTGTTTTGCCTGTGACGCTGATTGCAGAATGATCTCTCCCTGTCCTTATCTCAACTCCAAAGCCTCTCAACATGTATTTTCTCCCCTGTCCAGCTAAGAGGGGAGTGATAGAGTGGCTTTGGTGGGAATCTGGCCTCCCGCCAGAGTGAAACCACCACACCACCTCAGCCTTCCTAATGCTCTTAAGTCATTCTCCTCCCTCCTCTTCACTTACCTCCCCTTCATATTAAATATTCATTTAACACTTAGTGTTCTAGAAACTGGATTAATGGTTGGTCTTTGTTGCATTTTAGTTTGCTAACAGATTGTAATTAGGTGAACCACAATTCCCTAACTATCTGTATGAGTTCCATTTTCTCTGTGTCTAGTATTGAGTACACTAGTATAAGTAATAATTACAACAGTTGTAATTTATTACAAGAAAGAGAACACATCATCTTGATAAGTTAGAACAGTTTTCCTAGTGATTCCAAAACACATCAGTCAATTAAATAAATGAAGGAAAGATACTGAAAAGATTGTGTCATCTCTTTCAGGAGTGATATTCATCACCAAGAATCAGTTTTACTTTTTACAGTCACCATAGAATAACTCTATAGTATTAACAGATGTACTGAAGCCCTATAAAATAAAATCTTTGATCTGAGTATGTATAGAATTTATATGTAATAAAATGTTATGCACTTTAGAAAATTCTCTTTCTCAACTGTATTTTAAACAAAGTTTATTTACATTTTAGCAGTTATATGAGAAGGATGTTCTATTCTTCTTTCCTAAATAATGCAATGAATTAATTCCCATAACATAATCTCGAAAAATATTTCAGCACAGAGAGGCAAGAGCTCTGTAATATTTATGTTAGTGAACAAAGAGTTTTTATGCTTGAAGACCTACAGAAGGAAATTTATATTAAAGAGCAACACTGTGTGTTGTAACCTGCTATCTGTTTTAGAAATGGGCAAGTAGAAACTTAGCATGAAGAATGATTTGAAGACAAAATCTAGATCTAGGTGATCCTGCTCTGGCAGGGAGTTTGGACTAGATGGTCTTTTGAGGACCCTTCAAACTCCTAACATTCTGTGAGTCTGAAAAAAAAGTTGAGTTTTCTAAATGATATATTGATTTTCTTTTAATTGGAAAAATAATCATGCACAGCAAAATAATTGAAGCTTACTAGCCACTTGACTTTAAAAATCTGATGATAGAAGATAAAAAGGCCATTTTTACTGATCTATGGCTACATACCATCCTGAATGGTTATTTGATATGCCATGAGGTTAGGTGCATTATAAACTGAGAAAGAAAAGATGACATGTGCAAGTCCTGTCTGTATGTATCACTTGGTAATGAAGATAAAGCAGCCATGTCATTCCCTGCAGTTTGAAACAAATAGACCATAATAATGTGTAAGAAAAATGAACATTAAACCGTCTTAAGATATTTTTGTTGGATTTTTTTCCTGCTTTATTCTTTTCTGTTCCATTCTGTTTGGTTCTGTTCTGTTCTTTTCAAGATTCGTGGTCATTTTATAAATGAGCTTTAGGGTACTCAAAAGAATTCAATCATTCCACATGAGGCTCAGTCTCTGAACTAAATTCAGGTATAATTTCAACTAATTTAAGGTCTGAAAATGTATGTATATGTACTTATTTTTCTTTCCTATATGGCCAAACCAGAGTAGTTATATTTTTTTTATCTTATTAGCAATCTCTTTGGAATCAGAGTCTTGTTTGGCCCTTTTAGATCTATTATTCTTCTGTGGAAAGAGGGAATTATTTAGTAAAAAGAAATGGGAATGCATTACCACTGATCAACAGTACATTTGCATAGAGGGGAAAATAAGGAGTACGTCACTAGTATGAGTGTCTCCCTAATGTAACATCAGGCCTCTCACATGTATTTTTTACTTTCTTTTCTATGTATGAATAAATAGAGATTATTGATGATTCTAGCCTCCAGCCACATGGGGTGACTTCACAAACATAACCTTCCAACCAACTCCTGAAATTATAATTAAAATGTGGATACCTTCAGGGAAAAATTGTTGTAAAAACATTAGGTAGGTAAAGATAATATACACTGATTTTTATCTGCATTTCCTAAGGAAAAATGCCTACATGATTCAAATTACTTTTGAATTGTGGACAGTTTTTGCCATATTTGATGGATGAGTGAAGATACTGGAGATACTAAGTCATACTATCATCCTCCCTTAAGTATGGAAATATGTCACTTGCAGTTTGTTCAATAATTAGTAAAGAAAGAAAAATTCCTAAAGGAGATTAATCATTTTCACTCTAAAAAATTTTATAGAAAATCAGGAATACATCATATATAAAGAATTTAGAATTCAATCTTATAGTGGATAACATTTTAATGCTCAAAAAAGCAGATTTTCTATTTAATTCAGGAAAGACATTTTGTTTCAGCTAAATTTTCTTCTAGATGGGAAGAAAAAAATTCCTATTATCTTCCTCTTTGGCTTTATTCTCACGCTTCCAGTATCTTTCTAGGACCTAAAATAGTTTCTGATTTCTTCCACAATAGTAAGGGAGGCATATGATATAAGGAAAAACTTTTTCACTGTGGGGGTGACAGAGCACTGGCACAGGCTGCCCAGAGAGGTTGTGGAGTCTCCTTCTCTGGAGACATTCAGGACCAATCTGGACACATTCCTGTGTGATTTAATCTAGGTGATCCTGCTCGGGCAGGGGGGTTGTACTGGATGAACTTTCAAGGTCCCTTCCAACCCCTAACATGCTGTGATTCTGTTATGATGGGTTGCTTACATTAAGGTATTCATGAATAGGATTTTTCCATCCCTTTGGTATGAGGAACATATTCTTAATTATTTTTTCTTCTTTGCTTTTTTGTTCTGCTTGGGTTCAGTTTTATATGTGATTTTACTACTGCTTACATGCTTGATCTTTTAGTTTGTTTGCAGTTGCTCTAATTGTGTAGATAACTGCAATTATCATAATCATATTACTTAGTGAACCAATAGGACCTTAGAGAGCTTGGTTTTTTCCAAAAATGTAATTAAGAAAAACCCAACCCTACAGATGTGACCTCTGTCCTTTGATCATCACAGTTACAAAAAATATGGGTGTCATGCTGCTAAAATCATTTGTGGAAACAGGCATTATCCGCATACTTGATTAACACCTAGCTTATTAAATTAATCACAGTGTTAACTCTTATAGGAATCTAGATGATCTCTAAAGGAACCAGCACAGTGGGAGAGGAATGCTGCAGTGGTAACATTAAGCTCTTTGGCTCGGCGTTAGACTGAGGGAGACAGGGATTTCCCAGAGTCCGGGAAGCTGCGGAAGAGCTGAGAGAACTTCTAGGAGCCAGTAACAAACTTCAGTTAGTGGCTAAAGCCTTGCGAGTAGCAACTGCAGGGTATCCGTATGGCCTGTGGGAGTGACAGGGACGAGGAGCATTGCAAACAGTGTATGGCACAGCAGTTTTTGTGAGAGAGCATGCAGGGACACCCCTGAAAATTACTGTAGGCCACAGACCATGGAAGTGCTCTAGGTCTAGAGCTAGACAGATGCCTGATACCTCCACCTAGATGGAACTGGTAAGTAATGAGACTTTAGGACAACTAATAGATTGCAGTGAGTGTCATGACTTTTCTCCTGGTGAAAAGGCAAATACTTGCAGAAGATTTACACAGGCCTCATCTGCAATACGATGTACATTTCTTGGCTCCCTGGTTCCAGAAAGACAGGGAGCTACTGGAGAGGGTAGAAAAAAAAGAGTTAGGAAGATGACTGGGGAACTAGAACATCTCAGATCTGAAAAGAGGCTGAGGATCTTGGAACCTTTTAGCGTAGAGAAGACTGAGGGGGTAGCATATCAATATTTATAAATACTTGAGGGACGAGTGTCAGGAGGGTGTGGTCAATCGGTGGTTCCCAGTGACAGGCAAGAGGCAGTGCGCAGAGACTTGAATATGTGAAGTTCCACCTAAACATGATGAGGAACTTATTTATTGAGAGGGTGGCAGAGCACTGGAACAGGCTTCCCAGAGAGATTGTGGAGTCTCCACCTCTGGAGACTTTAAAAACCTGCCTGGGTGCTGTCCTGTGCAGCCTGCTCTGGTGATTCTCTCTGGCAGGGAGTTGGACTAGATGATCTCCAGAGGTCCCTTCCAACACCTGTTATTCTATGATTATGTTGGTGGTCTGTTACATCAGATGTCTAAGTCGCAGGAAACAGTTAAAAGGCTGTGTAGTATCAGAGGTGTTGAGATAGATAGATAGGTGGTTTCATAACCAAGTTCCAGTAGTGAAGACCACTAAAAATGAGGCAACTTGGACCCTGGTGACACACAAAAGCAGGACTCTACTTCAGTCTCCACCCTCCAGTTTCACAAACAAAAAGGTTTATGGAGTTTTAACAGCTGTAGACACACACAAACAGGGTCTGCAAGAGAAACTCTACCAGCAACACAGTGGATACTGATAAAATAAATGAGTATTTGTAGTACGTGATTCCTTGTTCAGAGACACAGAGGGCCCCACCTGAAGAGCTGATGGTGAGTCATGAGAGGTGTGCAGACTTCCAGGAGCCAAGGTCCAAGATGCTGCCAAAAGGTGCTTCGTCAAGAGCAAAGACTACTATTCATTGCTAATCTTTCATGCAGGCATGAATGACACTGCAAGCTGGAACCTGGGCAGGATCAAAAAGACTATAAAGCCCTGGAGGTGCTAGTGAAAATTTCTGGTGCCCAAGTTATTGTTTCCTTCCTTCCACCAGTTGGAAGAAAGATTGCCTTCTTTGCTTCAGTCTTTACTGCTTGGGCTAGCCCACAGGAGTCCCAGACCCAGTAGGAAAAAGGAAAAGTCAGTAGAAAGGAAAATCTTCCCTTGGTTGAGAGGGTTTGGTTAGAGAACATTTAGTCAAACTCAACACCCATAATTCCATGGACCCCGATGAGATGCACCCACGAATGCTAAAGGAGCTGGCAGATATCACTGCTGTGCCACTCACCATCGTCTTTGAAAGGTCCTGGAGAACAGGAGAGATGCCTGAGGACCAGATGAAAGCCAGTGTCACTCCAGTCTTCAAAAGGGGTAAGAAGGTGGACCTGGGAAACTACAGGCTACACCACTATCCCTGGAAAAGTGAAGAGACACCTAATTCGGGGGGGGGCATTTCTAAGCATGTGGAGGAAAAGAAGGTTATTAAGAAGGGGCCAACACAGATTCACCAAGGGGAAGAAGTACTTCACCAGTCCGAAAACCTTCTGTGATGGCATGACTGGGTGGATGAGGGAAGAGCTGTAGATATAGTATACATATACTTCAGTAAGGCTTTTGACACTGTCTCCCATAACATCCTCATAACTAAGCTTAGGAAGTGTGGGTTAGATGGGTGGATAGTGAGGTTGTGATAAGAGATGCAGCGTCTAATTGGAGGCCTGTAGCTAGCTATGTGTTCCAGAGGTCAGTGCTTAGTCCAGTCTAGATCTATATATTCATCAAAGTCCTGGATGAGAGGAGAGAGAGTAACCCCCGCAAGATTGCTGACGATAATAAACTAGGAGTGACTTAGACACCAGAAGGCTGTTCTGTCATTCATTGAAATCTGGACAAGCTAGAAAGATGGGCAGAGAGGAACCAAATGAGATTCCACAAAAGCAAGTGTAGGGTACTACACCAGGGAGGAAAAACTCCAGACACCAGTTTAGGTTAGGAAGCAGCTCTGTGAAGGACCTGGGAGTCCTGGCAGACATCAAGATCTCCATGAGCCAGCAGTGTGCCCTTGTGGCCAAGAAGGTCAATTCTTGCTCAAGCCAGATGGGTTCAACCATCAGAAAAATATGGAGGGATTTTTTTACTATATATTTATATATTTTGGACTTACAATTTTGCATGTGTTATCTACTCGTCCTTGTTAGCATATGGCATACTACATCCATTACAAATTCAAATATAAATGAATCAGTAATGGATATGAGCTCTTCATACCCAGTACTCTATGTGCCTTCAATCTTTTCATTATTTAGGGAACATTAACTTATCCTTAACTGTTATATTGCAGTCTGGCCTGTTTCCTACTCTTTTTAAACACAGTTCTCTGTTTTATTATCTGTTTAAGAAAGGAGCAGTAAAATGCTGTCTAGGGATTCAAATTCACAAACTGCTGCAGTTGATCTGAATTACATTATCAGCTTAGTGTGTTCCTTTATTCCACTGCAAATGTGAGGTAAATAAACAAGTTTTAAAGCTTACTTAGAACACTTCTCCCTAAAGATTTAATTTTGAGAAGGGGAGAAAACAATTATAACAGGGAAAAAATACCTGCCAAATTATGGTTTCCTTGCCATTTCAGCAAATATGAATATCTTAATTTGTATTTATATTAAGTAACAAACGCATGATTTCAAATCTTTCACTGAATTTTCTCTCATGTTCTGTTCCTTAATAGAGCTTTTATAAATCCCTGCACCTGTGAGAAAAACTGTCAAACTTGAGAAAGCCAGCTGTCAGGATTTAATTCCTCAAAGAAATGTTTTTAACAGGCTCTAACTTACAAAAACACATCATAATCAGTAGCTCTCATTTAGAAGTGGAAGCTGATATATGCAGAAAATTTTTAAATGAGTTTTGTTTTTTTCTTTCCCCTACAGGTTTAGAAACCAATTTCACAGGGTATTTAAAAATATAGGCCCCTATGTTCACTATTTTTTCTGTTATTGTTTCCATATGATCTAATGATCTTATCTACACTTTTTTCCTACTCCTAGGAAAGTGAAATTTCCAGAGTGGTACAGGGTCAGTATTACAATTTTGAAGTAAAAGCTATATCACTTAATTTAGTAAAAAGTTTTTAAGATTTTGAAACTTATTTTAACTTTTAATCATCTACTGTTAAGACCCCAGATTTATTAGCCAAAAGTATGAAAATACAACTGATTTTCATTATAATTTTCCTTTCTATTGAAATTCATGTACAGAAAACTTATTGCAATGAAATTATTTTGGTGTTAATAGTTACTTAGACACCTGAAACATCTCATGATCAAAGTTCAGTTTTGATTCCCAGAAATTAATAATTATTGGAGTTTGTTTACTTACTGAAGAGACAAATATTCAGGTCCTGAAATGGGAAAACAATCTTATCTTTAACTGTCTTTAATGTAATCTTATTTTATTGTTTAAATTGTATTGCTTGGCTTTTCTATGTTTTATTCATTTTTCACAAAAAAAGCATATTTCAGAAATATGCTTGAAAAATTCATTACAAATCCAAACAGATCAGTTGATTGTGTATGTATACACACATTGTATATTTTTTAAATGAAATAACTCCACACAATTAGAAAAAATACAGGGTTTGAATCATTACAGAGAATGAATTGGTAAATATATGATGACTAAGACAAGTAAAAAGGACATACATCAAGAAAAGAAAGAACTATTAGTTAGAATGCTAACCAGATGCTTAGCACACTTAATTTTAATTCTTCTGATAGCCTCAGCCTACCTGATAGTACTTTCAGAGCTAGACTTAAAATAATTTTTGGTCAGATCTTTCAGAAAAGACTTTATTTTAGTCAATCTGGACATAAATCAAGATCCCAGTGTATTAAGTGCAACATAGGTGAAAGGAGCACATAAAGCTGACACATGAATATTTAAAAGTCCTGTCTTAAAGTATTTGGAAAAGTTGAATCATCTATATATGTATATAAATGCTGAAAAGGAACCAGCCTGGAATCTGATACCAAGTTACACTAAATAGCTTTTATGTATATTTGGTAGAGTGAGTGCTTTTTTAGTGCTTCTGCCTTTGAAATAGATACATCAAGTAGTAAAGAACACAAACAGGGCATGAACTGACAGATACATAGGATAGAAAATCAGGGGTGCAGTGTATGAATGTGAGAGAAAAATCTAAGTTTTGTAGTGAAAACACCTTAGGCACTTTCAGTTAGGTTAATTTTATGTAACAGAGCCAAGGCATTGGCTCTCTCCAAGTACTTCTCAGCAATAATCAAAACACCTCTATATAACAAACACTGTTTTCATCACAGCTCCAAAACATGCCTCGTGCTAGCTACTTTGAAGAAAATTCACTCTATCCCATCCAGAACCAGTTGAGTCATCTTAGTGGTCCTTTGCTGGACTCTGTCCAGTATGTCCATGTTTCTTGTGTATTGGGGAGCTCTGAACTGGACTCCAGATGTGGTGTCTCAATGCTGAGTAAAGTGTATTTACTTTATTTTAGGGAGTTTTTACTCCCTCCCTTTGTCTAATGCCACCCAGGATACTGTTAGACCTCTTTGCTGCCAGGGTACATTGCTGGTTCTTGTTCACCTTAGTGTCCAAAATGACACCCAGGTCCTTTATGGGAAAGCTTTTTTCTAACTGAGTGGTCCCCAGCGTGCATTGGTTCATGGGGTTTTTCCCTCCACCGCCTGCAGGACTTTATGCTTCCCTTTCCAGAACTCCATGAGATTTCTGTCAGCCCATTTCTACAGCCTGTTGAGGTCCCGCTGGTATGCCAGCACAATCCTCTGGTGTATCATCTACTCTTCTCAGTTTGTTGTCATCAGCACTCTTACAGCCCCAACAACAACAGCACCACCAGCACTAATAATAATAATAATAATAATAATAATAATAACACTGTATAAATAGAATATATATCATCATCTTTATCAGCGAGTTTATCTACTCTTAAGGCTACCTTCAGGTAACTTGAAAGGCTAAAAGTACATTCCAGAAATTTTGTTGATTTGAGAGCTTCCACAGTCTGAGAAATTCTCCTATTCTCCTTTGAAAAAGTTTAAAATGTTGGTATTACATAGTGGCATAAAGAAATAATGGAACAGCAATTCACAGTTTAGTTTCATAAATCAACATTTTTAAATTTAGTATCCCCTAAAATAACAGAAAGATCTCATGTCATTGTGTGGGGCAAGCGTACTATTCTGGGTTTGGCTGGGATAGTGTTATTTTTTTCCAGAAGCTGGGATGGTACATAGTCAGGACAGGTGATCCAAAGTAGTCAAATGGGGTTATTCCATACCTTATGACATTACGCTCAATATAAAAGAAGGCTAGATGAGGAGGGGTGATGTGGCTCCAGGATGTGTGACTTGGAGATGGCCCAGCTTTGGGATGGGTCTGAGCATACAGACTGAGTTAATTTTGTTGTTCTTGAGGTTTGGTTTTTGTTTTTTTTTTGTGAGAAACTGCATGGTGTATTACCAGTTCTATATATTCTCTTATAAAGAATGTTGGTGTTATTTCCCTCCCCCTTTGCTCTTCTTATAAAATATCCTTATTCCAACCCCTTTGTATCCCCATTCTCTCCATCCCACTGAGATGGGGTGAGTGAGCTCTATATGGTGCTCTGTTATCATCTGGGACAGATAAGTCTTGACAGCTCTTTTACTCCATTCTAATACAAATTTTCTGGAATTCAATTTAAGAGGGAAAACTTTTTTTTCACTATTACTCTAATTTGTTTGACTAGAATGTGATGACAAGTGCTTGCTTATTTCTTGGATTTATTTGTTTTGGGTTTTTTCCCATACGAAATAATGTCCCTTTTTTTCCTTTTTTTTTTTTTTCCCTAAGTTAAATACCAAACTCAAATACCAGCATTTGTTACTGAAAATTACATAAACTTTTCTTCTGAAAGATGTTTCTTTAGAAGTTTACTTAATTGATTTTTTTTTCCTTTCAGCAGACACTGCTTCACCACATGGCAGCAGGCTTTTAACTAATAAGTTGGCACTTAGAGAAGAACGGGAAGAATATTGTTTATAGTTAACTTTAAATCACAGGTACAGCTCCAGATAAAAGGAATGTGTTCAAGTGCCAGCAAGGCACAGCACATTTAATTATATTACTTGCCATCTCAATGAACAAACAAAGACTGATTATTCAGTTTTTGACACATTTTAAACTATGTTATTTTTCCTCATATCCATTAAACTTCTTTAGTATCAAAGTGATCAAAGCTTATTAGACTTCAGAAAAAATCTCCAGTAAATGCTTTATCATGATATATCAGAGTCCGGATGTCCCAGAGAAAGGTATTTTTCAGATGAAACGCTTTTTGAAAAGCTTGTTTGCGTGAAAGTAACCTATTGTTTGATTCAGTTGGCAATTCTGCTTGTGTCAGGGAATTAGAAGAGCTTGAATTACTTTGTGGATGTGATTATTGCTTCTAAATGCCACTTCAATATGGGAAGGTGAGGCTGGCACAAAGGGTCGAAGAGACTACCAGCCAATTTAATTTTCAGTAGTGCTCACCTGAAGCCCTACATTAATCTTTAGAATTGGTCATATATCTAATTGTGCAAACCAAATGACAAGTTAGACATATTAATTAGAACATCCTCTGGGGGTTACTTGGGACACAAATATATAATATAAAATACTTCTGAAAACATGATGGTGTATAAGTTTTGGGAAATATAAAGATTACAGAAATCAAAAAGAGAAATTCAACTCTAGATTGCATACCTCTAAATTAAAGTGTTTGTTGTTTATGTGTTTCAGCTACTGGAACACTCAAAGAAAAGCAAAACCACAATTCTTTGGTCTTATCATTGGGGTCTCATGACACTTGAGGCTCATTAAGGTAAACCCTGTGGCTGTAAAATGGTGATCCAGAAAGACACTAGTCTCCCTTAAGATCTGTATCAGACTTTTCAGTTTATTAGAATCATTCAGTCACTTAGCCACAAGACATATTTCTAAGTAATTGTATTTAATCCCTATTCAATATCGTTGGTGGAATCTGGAGAGCTAAATTGTCTTCTGCTAAGGTTAATTGCTTGCATTCCAATGCCTGCTATTCCTTGCTTTAAAAAGAAAACAAAAAAAAACCCAAACAAAACCAAACAAAAAAACATATTAAATGTTTTTATTGGTAGTATGTTGATATTATGCTATAAAAATCTCACTTTGGAAAAGTTAACAGGTCAATGTTGGAAATACAAATCCAAGTCATAGCAAGTATATTGCTTGATCCATAAATCCTGTCTTTTGTCCTCACAACTTGATACACTTATCATCTTGTACTTTTGGAGGTGATATCTAATGGAAATGTTTATAACTTCCCTCTTCTGTCTGCCCTTTCCCCCAGCTTGTCCTCCCCCCCTTAAAAAAAAAAAAAAAAAAAAAAGCAGCATGATAGCATACATAAAATCTTTTCCAGTGGTGTTTTATTTGTTGAGTAATCTCATTTCTCTCCTACAAATTACTACCACAAGACTTCAATTTCATATTTGAAATAGTGTTGTGTCTTATAGTTTCTTTCTATTGCTGTAAAAGCAAGTGAAGTTTAACAGCTTTCATGTTTCAGAGAAACTGAAATAAAATGTTTGTAAAGACAAATGTAGATAAATAAATAGTATTGGCTCTGAGCTGTAACATCTGTGTTATGATGTTTACTGCCACAAGTTAGGTATTTCCAGATGGAAAAAAAACGTTATTTGTGAATTTCCTAGGGAAAAGTATATATCTCTTGAAAAGAAGATAACCACCTCAGTGGCTGCATAAGAAAAATTCCACAAATTAGGTAAATAAAACTGATTTTGAACCTGAAGGAAGCAAAATCAGCAGCTTCTTTATTATGTTTTGTAAACTGAATAATGGAACAATAATTCGTGGCCAAGGCATGACACTGGTTTCAGGGAGATATGTTGGTATTGAATCTGGAATGATATAAGTCAATCAAGACTATGGTTTGAAATAGATCGCAATCATCAACTTATTAGATTCTATTAACAAAGAAGGATGACTAATTGCTTAACTTAAAGCTTTTTCTCTACTTAAGCTAGAGAGACATCACTTTTTACCAGAACAAGCATATCAGGGAGGGTAGATGGAAACTCCTTAATACCGTTAATCTATTTTGATCTTTCAGGCTAACCAAAAATGGATTCACAGCATGGGCATTTGGAAACATTTTACCCTTAACCTTGTGGAGGAATTTATCTGTTACTTCTTGTGTTTTTTTTTTCCTTGAGAACAACAATCTATCTGTTACACAAATTCAGGTAGTACCATACAAAAGTAAAAATTAATATAGTACATTTTGTGCAATTTTTTTTCCCTATTGTAACCCTTGAAGTAGACTTTCTAAAGATACCCACAGAGAAAGAAAGACAAGCTGAAACACCCCCAGGAAATTTCAAACAAATTAATATTCAGGAAATGAATTTTTTCCCAGATGTGTAGCTTCAAAAGTATTAAATTTCTTCCATAATTTTATTGGAAAGGCTATGTTGCCATGACCCTGGCTGCAGGCCAGACTCCCACCAGAGCTGCTCTATGACTTCCCTCATACCTGGACAGGGGAGGAAATACATGTTGAGAGGCTTTGGAGTTGAGATAAGGACAGGGAGAGATCATTCAGCAATCAGCATCACGGGCAAAACAGACTCAACACAGAAGTATTGAATTTATTACACTGCACTACACACACACAGAAACCAGAGTCGGATAATGAGAAGTACAAAACAGCTCTTAAAACACCACCACTCACACCTCCCTTCTTTGCAGACTTTGCTTTATTTACCATGTTTCTCCTTCCTAGAATGTCACGGGGGAAGGAGCGGGGAATAGGGAATGGAGACTTCAGTCTTTCCTCAGTTTCTCATGAGTTGTTCTCCTTCTTCATGGACAGGAGCTGTGTCATGTGCTGTATCCAAGTTGGAGGTCTGTCTAATCCAGTATAACAGATAATGTTATGGAAGGCTTGTAAGCCTATCTATACTCTTTTTCATTTTTTACATTGGCTCTAATAAATGATATTTCAATCAGTATCTCAGTGTCTTTGAGGGTCTTTTTTTACTGGGACTGGATTACAGCATCTGATATAGGTATAGATCAAAAAGATAATAGAACATAGACCTTTATATAGGATTTTCTTAGGAATAAATATTGAGGAGGAGTTTGCATTTGGTACAGAATCCTTAAATTTTTGCATGCAGTATTAATTTTTATGTAAATATGTAGGAAAATTTTAATGACTGTGAAAAGATCTGTAATAAAATAGTACATAAAGAATTTGTTCTCAAACCAGCAGAAGGGGAAAGGCCCCCCTTTTTGTGTCTGTGTTCTTTCCTTTGTCTAAAGTCAGGGCCACAGTTCCCTGTTGCAAGACTCATGTAAGCACTCCCTGATAACTTCTCTATCAGAGCATAGCAACCTCCTGTTGAATAGAGAGACACGACTCCTCCCTGCTTCATGCTGAGCCAACATGACCACATAAGGAAAGAAAAGCTGATCCACTACGAACTACGAAGACTACGAGCTTCTTCCTCAAGACCACCAGAGGAACCTGCCAGGCTATAAAAAGGGACTCTGGTGGGGGTGAGGGGCGCGCCGTTGGTGGCCCAAGAGACTCCCCGTCCGCTTGCTTGACCGCTTGCTTGAATAAATTCTGTCTTCATAAGTACCATAGACTATTGGCCTTTATAACAAGATCTGACTGATAGTAAAATATTTTATTTTGACTGTAAACTGTTCTAAAAATAGATCACTACCTTCACATCCAGGCATCAAAAAGTATCTGAGTGTTAATTGATACTAAGGTCTTTCAAGTTCCTTTATTTTTATGTATACTCTAATTCTGTAAGAAAATCAAGAAGTTGTTTGCTTCTGTGTTTTATTTCTCTGTATTTCAGAAGCCTAAAATGTTTAAAAGCATAAATACTGTTTATGTACTTTGGATCACATTTAAAATAACATCCAAGAGTTATCTTACTTTTTAACTCTTAGATACAACCTGGAATAAATAAGATTTATGCACATACTTAAATATTTTTATGTTGGTAAAAAGCACATGGTACTATTATTTTCTTTTTGTTTAAAAATAAAATGATATTCCATGGGGCTGTCATGATCCACAACCAGATAGACCAGTTTAGAAGAAGTTAAACCCCCTAAACTGGATCTCAGATCACTCTGAGTGATTTGGGGCAGCAAGGTTTAACCCCTTATTGGTGTCCAATTGGGTGTTTTGTTGTGACTGGGTTTTAGCAATTCTCAGGAACAGAATTAAGACTCAAAACGGAGTCAAATGTCAAGTCACTTTATTTGTCCTATACCAGGTGTGCAAAAGAGGGAGGCAGAGAGAGAGTGGAGAGAATGAAACAGAATGGAAAAGAGAGACAAAGAGAAGGGGGGAGAAAACGAGGAAGCTGAGTATCACTGAGCTGTGGCGTCCCATCAGTCCGATGTCTTCAGGTGCGGTGGGGAAACGTTCACTCCAATATTGGTTGTTGGTCTTTTATTGCGTTGTCCAGGCCCCATGCTGCCTTTGAGGAATTTTCAGGCCTCTTTTACTTCAGGACTCCGGGTCCAGAGTAGTTTCAAACTGATAGCAGTGATAGTCATTTCCTAATCGGCTTAAACTGATAGTGGTGATAGTCTTTCCCTAATTGGCTTTTCATGGGAATGTAGGGAGAGCTTGGTCTCAAGGTCTGACACCTGCTTCTGTCCTTTTGTTCCCTTTTGATGGGGGTGGTATGGCAGCAATGTTGAGACAAATAACCCAACAGTCACGGTTCTCTACAAGGGCAAGATCTTTGAAAAAAATCCCTTTATTTTTTTTTAACTGTTTAAACTTTGTGATTACATGTAGTTCATTAATTTCACAACATTAAATATTACAGAAAATATTCATTTCAATATAAGTTCTAAGTAAAGCATGAGAGACAAATGTTATATTATAATCTCACACTTCATCATCACTGTGTTCAATTTACATTTTGCCTGCTGCCCTTTACTACGGAGATAGGTTATGTGATTATAATGCATGCTTGCTTTTTTGTTTTTGTTTTTTTGTCTGCAATGGTAGTGGGAAAAGATTAAAATACTTCTACTGTTGCCCTACTTAAGACGTCAAAACTAGTACTGAAGATATAAATACCTATAACCTAAGAATTTTAAGCCTCAAGTTTGCTAAATGGTAGAAAAGAGAGTTACATATTTATGACTTTATGAAGAGAGATCCGACAATATTTTAATGTCTCTTCGACACATTTCTCTAATGGGGCATATGGTATGATTTCATGTTATATAAAAAGCAGAGCTACTGTACCATGTGCAAGCCAGCTGTTGATTTTCCTGACAGCTTGCAGAAAGCCTACAAAGTTAAACCTTTTCTTTCCTTCCACAAAGTTGGGTTTCTAAGACTGGAGCATTTTAACATCTGATGCAGAGAAAAACAGCCATTATTATGTATTTGAGAATGTTTTATTTCACTACAAACTTTTAAATTAGAAAATAATTTGTTTTGTGTACTATATTTACATAAGATTAATATATATAATGGTTCATTTACCGTTAAGAGGAGCTCATGCAATAAGCCCTGTTGAAGCAAATGTCCAAGGTAAATGTTCAGAGATTATATAAAATTAAATATTTTGATTATAAAAAAAGCCAAAAAGAACTGGGTGGTCCTATCCCACTGCTGGTGATAAACTGTCTCTGGCTGATACCCTAACAGACTGTACAGGAGTTTCAAGAGAAAGCATTTTTTTAATACTTTTGCAATATAAATAATTCCCACTTTCAGCTGCCCTGAAGTGAAGGTCCTGAATCTTGATATACATACTGATAATATATAAAAGTGGCTATGTATTTCTCTATTTTGGCATAATCTTGCTTCATCATGTTATAAATATGCATATACTCCATATCATACTATTTACTTAGGTTCTAGTGTTTAAATATACGTTAACTTGGAAAGTTTCTCAGAGGTTATTCATTTGAAAAGTTTGGCACACAAAAGTGGAATGTGTCTCATAACGAAAATACAGAAAAAAAACCCCACTTAAAATACAAGAAAAAAGTTCTAATTTAATCTTTCCCCCCCCCCATTTATTAGCAACTATTTTATTTACTTCTGTAAATTAGGGTGGGCTCTTTTCTCACTTAACCACAATTTTTTAGTTAGATTTTATAACTTAGGTTCTTAAATCCAACAGACATAAATGTTTGGTCACTAAACAAAAGTTAAATTGTCAGAACTAATCATGTAGTGCACAGCACATATGCTAGAACAAACCCACAAAAATATATATTATTCTATATATACTTATATTATTGCAATATAAATATGTACCAGGCAGCCTTGGTGCTGTGTCAGCACTGCTCAGCAGTAGCCAAACC
>VXBZ01012460.1:911825-924718 GCA_013399135.1 Heliornis fulica | reverse complement strand
GTGGAGGGTGGGAGGGTCTGCTGGTCTGAGCACATTTGTGTAGCAGGGAGCCCTGTGTTTTCCTCCTGACCTCCAGTCTGGCTGGTGTGGGGGCACTCAAGGAGGGGGTAGCTCCTCTGTTCCATAATAAATGTTTTGGGGCAGACACAGCTCCAGAGACGTGCAGGATGGCTGTGTTGTGGGAGGGGAGTACACATGTTGTTGTTTCCATCTCCCCTTCCCCGGGCAGAGGCAGCCTTTCCGCAGCTGTCCACGGATCCAAGGAGTGTGTCAGGGTTGTGTTCACATCATTGGGTGTCTTACATTGTGCTGGGACCTGAACTGGGCTTTTCCCCCTTTGCAGCAGCACACTGTGCCTGCAGTGGGTGTGTTGGAGGAATAGTGGACAGGAATTTTTTGGCATGGGGGCTGCTGGGAACGTGCAGAGCAGAGCTGTGCGTGGGAACGGCCGCCTCTCCTCCCAGTCTCACCGCTGGTGATGGGCACCGAGCTGCCACGCTCCGTGGGGCTCTGCTGGTTCATGCATGTTCACTCTCCTTCCTTGAGCAACAGAGGTGTTGATAAACCAGCTGCCTCCAGTGCCAGGGATGTGACTGGGGTGTGGGTGGCACTGGATGGGATTTGAGCATTGCTGTGTCTCCCAAGCAGGCTGCAGGGTCCTCTGGTTTTGTCTGATGCCAGGTGTCCTCCTGGCCTGGGCTGCTGCACGTATCCATCAGTGTAACAGCCAACAGAGAGCCCTTTGCATCTGTGATGTGCAGTGAGTGCTTCAGTTACACCAGTGTTTGAGGTGGTGCTGGATCCTTTGGGTAGGGATATGGTTTAGGAAAGGACAGGAATGGTTGGACTCAATGATCTTAAAGGTCTTTTCCAACCGATGATTCTGTGATTCTCAGTGCAGGCCCTGATGGAAGTTTCTCATTCTCATTTCAGAGATGATGCTGATAAATATGAAGAGTTGTGAAAGATTCAGGTCAAAAAACTCCAGCCAACCTGTAACAGTGTAAATCTGTTGGAGTATTGCAGGAAAAGCATAAAGGAGTTCAGGGGCTAAGCTTAAAATCCAGACGCCCTCAGGAAATACCACCAAATTGAATTAGTTGCAGGAATTAATTCATTTTTGCTAACTCCTGTTATTAATCATTGAAGTTATTGGAGATGGAAATTACAATTATAGTAGTTACTTTTTGCTGTGTTTCAGGGTACTCTCCCCTGTAGTAATTTGACCTGGTTTGCCAGTGTTTTAATTGCACTCTTTCATTTTCAACACTTTCTTCTTGTTACCAGCTCTGTCATATCTCCTAAATATTTTACAGTCTGCTCCATTCCAGGGTCAGGTGGGACAACCATGCTCTTCCAGCTAGAGAAAAACTGTGGTGAAAACTAGTACTGATCAGGTCTCTTAATAGAACAGATGCCTCTGACCTGAAAAATTACTTGTACACTCCAGAACTTACCCCCCACCCTCCCAGCATCTGATAAAATATTTTGCCTGGAGAAATCCTCTGCTTATACCCTGTGAACATTTCTGTTACTAAACCCTACAGCCTTGGTGTCTGTATGTGCTGAAACAGGGGGTGCTTCTGTCTTACTCTCCTATCAGTCTTTCATAAGTAGGATTTGCTTTTCAAAAAACTCTTTGCCTTTTGTGAAACTCGATGGAGTTTCTGCTGGAATTAGTTAATGTGTGTATTACATGGGGTCTCTGTGCTCTATGGATGCTCCAGGGGAAGTGACAGATTCCAGCCATGATATGTGAACCGAGAAATCTTGCTCTCTTGCAATAGTGGTCATTTCCAGGGTGGATGTATTTAATTTTTTAATTAAATGCAAATCATGGGTAGTGCAGGGTGGGTGTTTGCTGATGGCTTTACAAAGGGTTTTTCTGTGAGAAGTGAAATGTGTTGCTTTGAGCAGCAGTGAGAGTGTGAAGAGTTACTTCACATATTTATCAGCGACAGGTCTCTTTAGATAGAAGCTGAAGAATTATATTAGTGTTTGTGACTTTGACTCATGCTCTGATTATTTTGTAGCAGTATCTCTAAATGTGTGGAGTATTGTGGACCTGATAAAATCACTTGTATGGAATTAGGCTCAACTTCTGAGAAGTTAGGATCTGTGTGGGTAGGGTAGCAATTAGTGTTTCTGTGTAGTGAATTTTGCAGGTAGTATTAAATTACTGAGGTTAACCTCTTGACTTCCCCCTTCTTCCCCAAAACTCTCTTCCAAGTAAAAATTACAAGTATGATTTCCTCTTGCACTGTGTGTAAGGTACTACACCTTTCCATCGATTGTGTAGAGGCACAAATAGTGTATAGCTGTATTTTCAGAATTCAAAATAATCAGTAAAAATTTTTCAGAAAATAATTCCCAATCCATTGTCAATCCCTCATGGTGTTCAAGCATGATGGAGCATCTCCACACTGGTCATCCAAATTATCATGGTTTCAAAACCAAAGGTTTTTTACTTTTGAGAAGTCATGAATTAATTTCTGCTTTTATTTTAAAAAAAATCTTTTCCAGCCTTATGTTACTGAATTTCTGCCAGTTTAATAAGATACTTACTTTTCATTTGGACTTGTCCAGGTTACATGAAATTTAGAGATCTGACACCCCTAGTGATATAGTCTTTGGTACAACTAATTAATCTTCTACCTCCTGGGCCAGCACGAGTTCCATAGCATTTAAAAAATGCAATAGGGAGGATTCCTGAGAAGCTTTTCAACTTAAGCATATGCTATTAGCTGGTCTCCATTCTGTAGCAATTTCCCCTCAGATTGCACTGCTCAATGCTACACAATGTGTCATGGAGCAAAGTGTGGTGTGAAGATCTCCATCCGTGTTCGCTACCCGTTCCACCACCTCATTTGCCATTCCCTGTGGGTGACTGTGGGAGGGGACACTGTGTTTCTGCTATGTTGGTGTACTTGAGGTGGTGTTGGCTGGTGGGCTTCCCCCTCTGTAAACTGTTGAGCAGGCTTGGGGTTGTTTGAGCAGGAGTTGGTAAGCTTTCATTTGGGAATGAGTCCCTTCTCCTGGGAAGGCTCCAGGCTGTGATCTGTGTCTTTGAAGGCTGTCGCTTCCTCACTGCAATAGAACTGGATAAAGTCCTATGGCTCTTCCAGCTGATGTTTATATTTCTAGTTGATGAAACACCCCAAGTGAAACAAATGCAGACTTTGACAGTGCTAGAGTTGCTTGTATCTGGGTCTCTTCAGGTGTTCTAACCCAGAGCAGGAGGCTGCAGTGCCCTGTGTTCTGCATTGCTTGCTCGGCTTGCGCAGGGACCTGTGCTACTCAGGTCATTTCAAGAGCACCCAAACCCATCACCACTCACCTGTCATCACAGCATCAGCTCTGAAAAGTGTTAGTGCAAATTATTACCCAGTGCATCTGAAGTCCAACCAGTGCATCTGAAGCCCACTGGATTTGCATTTGGGATGTCTGGATTTGTCAGGTGTATTATCAGTGAAAGCAGAATAACGGCAAAGAGTTGATGGGTGGTGTTGGCTTCTGCAGCAACTCAATGGGACCTGAGGGGTGGCTAGTGTACCACTGGTAAGTAGCACTTATGGTAAGGAGCTTAAAGGGAAGGAATAATCTGAGAGTGAGTGTAACTTGCAGGAGTTAAGGATCTCTCACTTGTCAGAATCTCCGTTGCAGCTCTTCCTTTTACATCCTTTGTCCTCTGAAGCGCCTCGCTCTAAGGGTTGGGCTCTTATTTATTTCTTCCGCTCGGCAGCTGCAGTGCTCAGACTGGTAGGCTGAGATGCTAACAATGTGCAGCCTGCTGCCAAGAGAGGAGGTATTTGCATTCATTTTCACTTTCTTACTCTGAATACAAAAAAACAAATAAACCCCCTACATTCCCTCAGAGTCCTGCCTCCCCTGGAATGTCCATTCATGTGTCGATCTGCGGATTAGCTACTGATAGTGTTACCTGCATCACTCACCTTGTGTGAAACAGCAGTACTGGGTTTCATAGCAATTATTTAACAGGTTATAAGTCTGACACTTAGCTTGTGTTGTTTTTTCTGAATTGTTTTCTTTCTTTTCTCAAAACAGCAAGTTGCTGATGCTGCTGGGATCAGGGGCAGTCTGTGTACAAGAGGCACATTGTTTGCGTTTGTTCGCTCCTTAAATAGTTTTAACAATGATGCAAGAAAGAGGAATTGGAGACTTGTTTGAAGGTTCTAGAAGTGGGGTGCCCATGGGGATTCAGAGAGTTTGGGGCATGTGTGGGAGGCCATGCTGTGCCACTCACTCCCTCTGGCTGGTAATCCTGTGAATGGGAAACAAGTGGGATCATACCCATTCCAAACAAGGAGCTTGGGAGGTGTTGGCTGGACTATAAGGCAGCAATTTAATTCAAGGGACATGATTTGGGGGAAGGGGGGAGGAGTCTAAAAAACCCAGACTTTTAAACTTCAGATTTTTTGTTACAATATATTGTCAAAAATAACCTGCTTGCAGTGACACTTGTTTATAGTGTTTTCTTGGCAGCTTTTAGTAAACCTCTTGTTACGATTCAAAGCACTGTGTAGAAATCCACCATGCCATCTTTGTTTAATGCATTAAATGATCTACAGTGTGTTTCTTTTGTGGTGAGACCCCATTGCCTCAGCATGGAAACCTCACAGTGCACACGTGTCTTTGTTTAATTCAACATGTTTTTCTCTTTCAGTACTGGGAATAGGCTGGTTTAGTTCCTCAGCTGCCGCCGCAGCGGAGCGGTGTGTCTCTGGGAGCGTGCGGGGCGTTAGGGCAGCAAAGGCACACGGTGCATCGCCTGCAGGGACACAATTTCCATCTCCTCCACATGTAAAGTCTGGGTGCATTTACCAACAGCTCTGGCAGCTTGGTGCCTCTTGGAGAAATCACACCCAAGGAAGCGGATTTCTGCAGTTTTGAACTGGCCCTTGTCTTGTGTGCACTTTGTGGTTGGCTTTTCCTTTCCTCCTGAAACATCAGCGTAAAGGATAAAAATTAAAAAAAAATTATTAAACAAGAATGAATGGATTTTATTATCAAGTAACCTCCAGCATGGGATTTTTATCTTGCTCTGTGGTGAGAGAGGCTGAGAAAAGACCCTTGAAAACCTACGACAGCGTAGCCTGTAGGAGCTTTACGAATTGATTCAGATGTTCCATTCAGAGCAGGGATTTGATACAGGGTAATGAAATCAAACGGCTTAAAATAATCTTCTATTGATTTCCATGGAGAGCAATCTATATCTGCAGCATCAAACCGAGGTTATGGCAAGATCTGCCTTCACATTTCGCTTTGTTTTGTGCTCACGTGCTTTCAAAAAGGCATCTTTACCCCGTGCCCCGAGCGCCTGCTTCTGCTTGCCCTCGGGTCTGGAGAAGCACGTGCTGAAACGCTCGCAGCATGAAAACACACTGTCCTCCCTCACAGGCTCCGGTACATGTGCAGCCTTCTCAGAAGATGTTTCTGAGGACGCGCTGCCGCCTCGGTGTGACCTGGCGTGGGGGCGGTGGGGGGTCCCTGCTGCGGAGCGGGTCCGCGTGGGGTGCAGCGGGGGACGCGCCTCGTGATGCTGCTCCAGACTCATAAACAAACGGTCACGTGGCCGCACGGCCCTGCAGAGCGGCGTGCGGGCAGGGATAGACAGCGAGAGCATTATCCTTATTGGATTTCCCCTCCGAGCTGGGCGCTGATTTGAATGTTTTGGAATGAGTGGTGAATGAAACAACACAAGGCCTCTTCTGTTTTGGTTTTTTATTTTTTTTTCTTTCCCTTTTCCTGTTGTCTTTCCCTCCAGCTTTTGTGTCAGCTGGAGGGGGTGTGAGAGATGCAGTCGCTGAACCAGTAGGAAGCGTCTCCAAATGCAGGTGGTTGCAATGCAGTCTTGTCTGTCTTGATGGAAACATGCCAGCGTGGAGTCTTCTGATCTGGAGACATTCAAACCTGCCTGAACACGTTCCTGTGTGATTTCATCGAGATGATCCTGCTCTGGCAGGGGGTTGGACTAGATGGTCTTCGGAGGTCCCTTCCACCTCCTCTAACGTTCAGGGATTCTGTTGTGAGCGAACGTGGCACGCTGTAATGTGAGAGAATCTGAAGTGCAGATAAAACGATTCATTTACTTGAGCTTTTCAAGAATTTTCTTCTCTTCATCTCCCCCCTGCCAGTCAACCAATAGAAGTTTTATGAAAAATGGCTTTCTCTACTGACATGCAGTTCCTCAGACCCACCATGTACCTGGCTGGACCAGCATCGCTCTGGATATCAGACGATTCTTCAGACCAGTCAGTGAACCCTTGACTGTGTGTTCTTCACACTTCAAAAGCATTTAGCTCTAAATACAATTAAAGCTCAGTTTCTCTGTGTTAAGTCTTTTGATTTATAATGTTCACATTATAAATGAGTGGGATACTGCCCTTAAAACAATATATGCTGCAGCAGCTGAGAACACAGCTTAGATCATGAGATCAGACTAAGAGCTAAATACTTCTTAGCTGTAGTCCTCATCTTGAGATACGGGAGCTCAGCAATCCTGTAGTTTGTTGGATGTGTGTCAGCATTGCTGATTTATCAAGACGACCCTGATCTAAATGAGTGCAACTAGATGTGCATTTGCTTGAACTTTGTAACCTCTGGTTGTGGAGAGGGCTGCATGTGGACTTGCTGATGTTCATGATACTTTGTTTACAGTTTGCAGGGGATAACTCATGAGGCTGCGGGAGCCTGGGGTAGGGAGGGAGGCTTTGAGGAGTGATTCAGGAGCTCAAGGAAGGGACTGTAGGTTGTGTACAAGCTCCTGAAAGAGAATTCAGGACAACAAGGGAGCAGGAGAACACCTACTGTATGGCAGAAAATGGTAGTGTGAACTGGATGCTGCTCAATCCAGAGGATGGGAAAGATATGGGCAAAACTGTGCACAGCAGTGTGAGATGGAGTCTGAGGGAATGAGAAGCCGGCCAAGGGGCTTGTGGATTTGTAGAGTTTCTTTTAAGTTTAGCTTGGCAGGTTTCAGACTACATTTAAAGAGATTTTGGTTTCCAGAGACATTGCTATTAAGTTATTTGTGCTGAGCCTATTCGTTCTTTGTTATCCATCACACCAGGAACCACAAAATGCTTTTAAAGCCATCTTTTCTCAGAGGTGCTTAATGCTCAGGAACACTTTGACCTGGTAATGTCATTCTCTAAATTATAATTTCTAAACCAGATACATTTGTTAATCTTAAGAAAGGCAGTTTGGAGAAATCTCCCTAGTTAGGTTGCAGATGGTTTGGACCGTGTCCCAAGCTGTGCAGCTGTGGGCAGGTCAGACTCCAGGTTCCCTCTTTGTGTCATGAGTGAATTCCTGCTGCTTCCCCACTAGTGTTAAGTAAGGCAGCTACATCCATCGGTGACCACAGGGTACTTGAACGCTGGGGCTGTTGGTGGCTGAGAAAAATCCAGTTTGTGATTGACACCAGTTGTGTAGCAGGAGTTGTATCAGCCCTTGCACAGCAGAATTAAGTGGGGACCAGAGGTAAAAGATGGTGGGACTGAGAGATGCCATGGCTGTGCTAATTCTGTGTGTCTGTCTGTCCCACAGTGGCAGTGACCACCGCCATCTCTCCAGTGAGCGTGAACAGCAGAATTACATTAATGCTTCTTTTCTCAAATGCCATATTTGACAATGTTTCATCTTAAAAGCAGTTATTGGCATGAAGTTGAAGTCACTCAGTGGTGTAAACAGGTAAACCTGCCTAGATGGCAAGGTCTTTGACAAAACAATATAGTTTAAAAAAGGAAATTAACTTGTAAAGCCCTTTGGTTTCTGCTTAAAACCTCTCCAAAACCTGAAAAACTCCCAAGCCTAATATCAAAGATAGAAACTTTTGGAAAAGGTGCCCTGACTGTTTTCTTCCAAGAATCCCAAGACTCTGATTTACATCCTTTTAAAATAATGCAGATTTAATACTCCTTCTAGCTAAACCTTATGGGTAAGTGATGTAGTGCTAACTGGCATGGATTTGTCACGTCTCAATGCAAGGCCCTTGGCTCCATACTGTTTTGTCAGACAGGCCTCACCTCTTCCCATGCTGAAGAGGGTGACATTTGTTGTCATCTTTTAAGGTCTGAAGACCTTAATGCTTTGCATTGGGCCAAGCCTGGTACTACAAGGTTATTTTACGTTTCAGACTAAGCTGTGGTCCATTGTAAGATTGAAATACCTATTTCCTTGTGGTTACTGATGTTGTTTTTCCCCCTAATATTCCTACAACAAGCTGATCTCCCAAAATAATTTTTAGAAGGTAATCTGTCTTCTGGTTTGTCTTTTCTCTGTTGTGTATTAGCAGCCTGGCAAGACAATATTTGAACCCCAGGTCCTTAGAGTAGCTTTCTGTAATCGTGTGCTGACGGCTGTAATTCAGGGCTTGTTATGTTTTAAAAGACAATTACTACGGTCATGTAGTGTCAGGGGCTTCTGCATATCAAGACAAACAGCTGCTTCTGTTCCTAAACCTTGCTGTAACCTTCAGTAACATGAATTTTTACTGTGCTTGTTCCCCCCTGCCCTTTAAAATGGACATGGAGAACAACCCCTCGATTAGATTTCAAGCTTTGTAAAGAATTTGGAGAGGTGCCAATTAAAAGATGTTGTATAAATATGAAGTGTGCGTTTTCCTGTTCGTGAGGTTTAATTTGTAGACACCAAGTCCAAGGTGCTGATGTTAGTAGCAACAAGCTCTTCAAAACCTTGGGAAAGGAAAGCTGAAGGTTTCTCAGATGAACTGTTGGTTGAAAAGCACTTCCCGGGAAAGGTATAAGTGGATGAAAAGTTTCCCATGTGGGGAAGGACTTGATGTAGGGAGGATGAAGCTGTTAGTCAGTTTGGAGATCCTTCTGTAGCAGTTAATCCTCCAGCTCCAGGGAGGCCACCAGCGGATGCTGCATCCTTAGGGATGATCTCTGAGAAGCCGCTTTACTTTCTGTCATCACTTTAATGAGCCGCAGTGCCTAGATAAAGTGCATCAAATGGATCTGAGCAATATTTAAGCTGAAATATGTATTAAGGGTAGTAGCTGGCCCAGCCCCCTTACTTTTTTCCCCATGCCATTCCTAATTCATAAAAACAAACCATAAAACTCCCTTGAACTTTGTGCAAAAATCTGTTGCTCTGTAATTTGCAATTCAAATGATTCTTCTCCGTATTTAACTGCAGGCAAAACCAGCTATTCTATTCCCATCTAATTTAGTGCTTTTAGTTTTGGGGGTGTGTGTGGCACATCATGGAATGCTAATTATCCCCCCCCTCCCTTGTTTCTTTTTTCATATCCATCAACAGATCCTGCAATCTGCTGTTACTTGGTGGTTCCTTTTTGTTTGTTATTGAAGGTTCTGTCTGCAAATTTGGATTTGTGTTATTTCACTTGAATCAGTGTGATTTCAAGCACCCCCCCTCTCAAGACTGGGGAGAGACTTGGTCTTTAAGGACCCTTTGAGCCCAAACCATTGTATGTTTCTATGATTATTTTTTTTAAACAGTGTGTTCAGGCTACTCTGTGTATAATTACAGAAAACTTTAACATATATGGAAGTTTAGGTTCAACAACTGCAGATAAGTGAGGGCCTTCCATGCATGAAAGAGACAGATCCATTCACGGTTTCATTTTGTGGTTGTAGACATTGGAAGAGAAATGTCATTTCTAATGGTGGAATTAGAAAGTGTTTCTGGGATTGAATGTAGTCTGGCAGCAATACTGCACCGTCCGCGTGCGGCTGGCAAGACCAGCCACCGAGCTCCTGTTGTAGCCCCGAGTGTCAGGACCAGAGGTGATAAATAACTCTTTGTCACAACATTTTTCATTGTCAGCATTAAATCTTTCTGGGGATGCTATGATATTGATAACTCTAGCTTAGCTGAAAATATATTATTCTTGATTTTGTTTGTGTATTGTAAATAGAGACCTTACGGAATGGCATGGCTGGCACACTCAGAATAGATCAGTGAAAGGAGAAGGATGCACTTTGGAACAGTAAAAAGGCAGCAGAGCATCGTGAGGAGTTTGAAAATGGGAAGTGTGATCGTGCTTTTACCTGCTTGATCTCTGTAACCAAAGATATCTGCAGTTATTGGCTCAAGGAGACCCGTAACTGGAAGAAAAAGTAATTGCTATCTTGTTTACCACAGTATTATTGAGAAATAAAACTTAAAATTGATTTAATTTTCCATTTGTTGGTGTTTGTAGGTGTCTTATAAATCTAATAATTTCTGGAGTAAACGAGGTGGTAGGAAGTCTTTACAGCGTGTCTGCAGTCTACACGCTCTGCATGAAGAAGTGATAAATACCTCCGTTACTGAATCGCTTGGGTTGGGAACCTGAACCTTCTCCTGTACCCTCTGTGGAGGTACAGGAGATTAATTAAATATTTAGCAGAATTTTTACTTTAAAAAAGAATTTAAAAAACCTCCAGAAAAGGGTCAGTCAAATTAGAATTCCTCAGCTGGAAAAACGTCTGTGCTTTAATTACTGTAACATAGACATTAAAAAATTCTATTTAGTTCTTCAAAGACCTTTTTATAATTTTTCTCTGTAATTCTGATGGAAGAAAAATATTCCATATTTAAATACTTCCCTCCAAGTGCAGTGTGAACTTTAGCTTCTTGGGATAAATTTGGGTAATTTTTCTTCTTGCTAAGTGGGAGGAGTTTGTAACAGCTTAAAAAAATTTGTCTAGTTATGAGTATGCCAAGTGATAAGAAAACAATTGTAGCATTACTCTTCAGGTGGTGAGAAGTACAAATTATTTTCTTCTTTGGACATCTCACCAGAGTTTGCCTGTTAACCTTGACAGCTTTATTGCAAAGCAAAGGCAGCGACTGAATAAACTGAAACCCAGATATTGCGGCGGTGCTGCCTACCTGCAGCAGAGCCCGTGACCCCGGGGAGCCAGAGGACAGGCGGGTGTTTCCCTCTGCTCTTCTGGTGGGAACCGAGGTTGCAGACGTGGCTGGGGCCTTTGCCGAGATGACTTCAGCCCCGGCGCGTTGTTTCAGGTTGTTGTAATTGTTTGCAAAACATGTTCAGGGGCTCTCCCCGTGCCTGTACTTGTTCTGAGCATATGTAACATGCAAACAAACCAGACACTGAGTGCCACGAGGGTTTAAGGTAATTCTTCATTGCAGGTACCTGTCTTCAGGTGTGGTGTTGCTCTGCTCACCTCCGACGTGCAGTTGTTTTGACTGAACCAAGATACATCTCTGTTGATCTGTGTCCTCATGTCCTTTTGAAATCTTGCTTTGCTTTATTGAAGTGATTTCACTCAGCTAGAATTTTCTAAGGATGGTTTTGCTACAGGAGGACTTTCTCAATTGAGTTAAATTGGGCCATGTTGGCTGCTGCTTTCCTGGTGGTGTTCTGAGGTTGGCATCTGAGGTTGTCTTCTGTCTCTGGACTCTGCAAAGCCTCATAGTAAGAGCTGTGGGTTTCTTGATTCTTGTGGTTTATTACAGCTCAAGTACTTTAATGAATGTAACTCCATGGAGTTGTACCCCAGTCCCAGCCACTGCAACCCATTTGGAATTTGAAACATAGGCACCTCAGGGTTTTTTAATCCTTTTTGTATGATTGTGTATTTTAATATTGAACATATATATAGGGTCTGCAAATTAGAAACTGTTTCTGTCACCCACAGGTGCCTGGCAAGTGTTAAAAATCTATTGATTGTGGGGCACCTCGGTCATGAAAATGAGGTAGACTTCTCCCTGGGTTTTATGAAGTAATAGTGGGGATTGTTTTAAAAGGTGAGGCATGTTTGTATGATTCTTGGGCAGACCTTTAGGACATTCATATGCACTGTGAGTGTTACCCAGTCCTTGTTCATGGAAAACCCATCTTTTCTTCCTCATTTTGCTGCATTTGGATAGCTGATACTATCTCTTTCTCTGCCAGCCCTGCGAGTCCTGCAGTGTGCCAGCACCACTGAACTGAGTGTCATCTTGGCAGGGAGGGTTTTCAGTAAAGTTTGAGGGTTTTGCCTCCTTTGATTTTGAGAGGGCAGCGTCAGACTTTGTAATGGCTTGGATTTGACTGGTAATTGCAGCGTGTCTGTAACGTAGAGGCTGTCTTGGCTGCTAAGCCAAGCATCAGAGTACTTCGGCCTGCAGACCCTGCTAAAGCAAACAGGGCCATGTGAAGCGCGTGGCAGCAGCTGTCCGGTTCGGGCTGCGAGCGGGCCTGGGCTGCAGACGGTGTATCGGTAGCATCGATACACAACCCAGTGCCAATTAGGCATGTAATTGCACAGAAATGGCCTCTAATACCGGCTTCAAGAAGGGCTGCCAAAACCACAGCGCTCAAGGCCTCTCCCTCCGAGTTGGGCCAGGGCTCGGATGAAACAGCCCCCAGCTTGTTCCTCCGGGACACAGGGCTGCCTTGTTAGGAAATCGGTGAAGTTTGGGAACCCACAATACCTCACATAGCTCTGTGTACAGTAACGGAGGGTGGAAATAGGGCCATAGGCATGAGCAACCAGACGAGTTATAAATATAGACTACTCTCTCAATTCCAGTTTCGTTAGTCATGGGAGGACAGTGAGAGTTTTATAAACTTATAAGGAATATACAAACAGTTCTGAATTTAAAATAACCCTGTATAATTTTTTTAGTGTGTGAAAAGAATATTCTTTTTTGAGCCCATCCATGTAAGTATCTGCTATACACAGTGTGTAAAGATCTGTGTATTTATATGTTCATGTGAATGTGACTTGAGATGACAGGAAAAAAAAAGCACTGGAGGGGAAAAGTGTAATTCAAATGTGCCAAACTCGAGCAGAAACAGAGTGGGAAGCCGTGTGCTTCCTACTTTGTGCCAGTATCAAAAACACAGTTCCCCCCCCCCCCTCCCCCCGCGCGAACCCCTTCTCTCCTGT
>VXBZ01012460.1:871331-911761 GCA_013399135.1 Heliornis fulica | reverse complement strand
CCTGCCCATGACCTGCTGGTCACACTGCTGGGGATGAGCCCAGGACACAGTTGGCTTTCTGGGCTGCCAGCACATGTTGCTGGGTCACGCTGAGCTTCTGATCCCCCGAGTCCTTCTCCACCCACTGTCATCCCAGCCTGTCGTGCCTGGGATTGCCCTGACGCATGTGCAGGACCTTGCCCTTGGCCTGGTTGAACTCCATGGGGTTCACATGGTCTCACCTCCCCAGCCTGTCAGGGTCCCTCTGGATGCTGTCCCTTCCCTCCGGCGTGTCGACACACCACACAGCCCGGTGTCATCGGCAAGTGAAATAAGAATAACCCCACGAATACATAGAATGAAAAAATAGTCTGTGATTACTAAAGTTTATTTTTTAGAACTATCTAACTTATTATAATGATTACTACAATTATTTCATTACTGTTAAAACCCCAGAAAGAGCTCACTCTGTCGTGGATGACAAGAGCGCAGCCCGCAGTTGCTGTCGGATTTGCTTACACTCTCTTGTATTCCTGGAAGTCGTGAAGGAAATACTTTGTTTAATCATTGTGAACGTAATTGACATTAATATTGTTTCAAGTGATGTTGATCTTAATAGGATGAGTAAATATCGTCAGTGATGACGTATTCCCAGGTTTACTAGTCTGTAATTTAAAACAAATGCACCCAGGTTTCTGTCACTCTCCAAACCATCCCTGTGTTTGTGTCTTGTTTTGCCCTTGCATTATAATTCTTCCCTTTTCTCAGGTTCCTGAGTATCTGCATCTTAATCCTGGTTTTAGTGCACTATCTCACTAGCAAGTGAGCAGTTTGCAACTATTTGCTCTGTAGTAAAACAGTTTGAATGTTCTCGTTATTTCTGCCTGTTAAATCTTAGCGATGATCATAACTCGGTGAATTTTATTGTTTGTTGCTAACACAGGAGCAAAGCTGTCTAAATGTTTTGCCCTACCATGTGCATTGTAAACACCAGTTTTACTGAAGCTTGCTCCTCCCCTCCCCCTCCATTTTTAGGGTAATTAGCCTTTGACTGGAGCTGTGTTGATGTCTGCCTCTAAGAAGAGAATTGTTTCATTGCATGTGCCAGAATGGCTAAACCTTTAGATGGGCTTAATGCACAAGTGTGAAGGGCATTTCTGAAGGGCACTCCTGAAACAGGAGTTGAATCCCTCCAAACCAGTGACTTTTTTTTTCTTTTTTCTTTTTTTTTTTTTTTAACCAAAGATTAAACCTTCTTTATCCTTCAGTATTAAGAGAGCTGTATATTTTAGGCCCATGTGCCAATGTTATCAAACTGCCTTCCTCCTTCAGAATAAATCTAGAATATGGATAGTATTCTTCCTCCAGCTGGGCTTTTGCCAGATGACTGACCAGCACTCCTTGCTTGCAATATAGTAATTAAATCCTGTTAAAAAAGCTTATTGCCTTACACTTGCCAGATTCAGAAGACAGGCAGTTAAAAGTTGCATTAAGAACAGGAGAAACCCTAACACACTGCTTGCAGCCAGGACCAAAAAGAAGTTGCAGCAACCCTTCCCCTTGGTGTTTCTGTAGAGTTGGGGAGCTCCAGTTGCCCCTTCACGAATGGGAACAGATTTGTGACCATGAGCAGTGGGTGATGGCAGTGACTGAGCGGGGCTGGACAAACTCTCTTCACGCCGTCAGCGTTACTGTTCTGCTTTCCCTCTCCCAGTGGGACATCTCCTTTACCATAGAGAAACATTTCTTAAACCAGTGTGGCACTAATGGCAAAACCATCCCCAACCCACTTGTTTTTCTAGTGTGGGAGATAGAGTAAAACCAGCCTGAGAGGCCGAAGGGTGCTTGTGTATATGCCTCGCTTGGGTTTGTTTATGTGCGGGGTTGGTGCTGGCGTGGAAGGCACAAAACAGACTTGTTTTTTTCCTCTTTCTCTCGAGTGCCAGCTGCAGTGATGCCAGTCTGAGTTGTGCTGGGCAACATAAACTGTTTGGAAAGAGAATGCAATTTGTGCTGCCCGGGTTTGTCAATAAGTTGTGTTTATTTGCACCTTCCTGGGTCGTTAGTATTACGCGCTTAGCAGCAAACGGAGTCGCTGTACTATCGGTGCCCGTTGACTGTGGTTCAAGGTAGTTGTTTGCTTCACTCGGGTTTCCATTTGCTCTAATTTTGGTGTGATGTGAGTAGCTTGTAACACTGCTGGAGCTTTAAGCAGGGTTGATTGCTTCACTCACAGAAAACCTGAAGGGATGGGAGGTTTCACAGTGCCAAATAGTGTCCCCAAGTCCTCTAGTCACTCCAGATTAAATGGATTTAGCGCATGTGTGTTCCTTGTCTCAACTGGGAGGCCTGGAAGCTGTTTTGAGGTAACTTCCAGGGTAAAGAATAAAAGATGGATGGCTGGAAGAGGTGACACTGTCATCAGATTGCAGCATATCCAGCTGAAATATGCTTTGGGTTGTTCTCATCCTCATTTTTAATAGGCTGCTCTGATCTTTTGAGCTGGAAAGGAGAGCTGAAAGTACATTGTGCTGCAGCCTTTGTGTGTTGGAGGGGTGACAAACTGTGCCACGGGCCTTTGGCTCCTCAGAGCTCTGTCTGCTTGGCTGAAGTACTCTGGGTGCCAAAACTGCTCTGAGAAGAAGGGAAAATCCTGATGTTGGAGAAAAGAATTTGTGAAACTACAAGTTCCTCACCATGATATGTTCTACCAAGTGCTGGTTTCACAGGATGATGAGTATTTTTTCCTCTCGTTTTCATACACCTTTCTGCATCTGGAGTTATCTGAGAGTCTCCAAGTGTTGAGTCACCACTGGGCTGCCTTCTAACCTGTCTCTGCTCCTTCCTTCCATTCCTTTTGCTCTAGAATCATCTATATGTGCTTCCATCTGAGCAGTTTAATCCAGCTGCTGCAAAACTGTATTTACAGGCAGTTAGTGTGGTGTTGTATTTCATCCATAACATCCTGAGGAAGGGGATGTAAGAGAGGACTTCTCTATCAACCTTCCATAGGGTTAAAGATGGATGGGGCAGTTAATGGTTATGTCAGGTTGGACAAATCTTTTGAGGTTCTTTAAGTTCTGGATGCATCATCTTACCTGCTCCTTCACTTAGGGGTTACAGTGTACAGCATCTCTGAATAACTGAAATACCAAGAAGGGAGAGACCAAAAAGCTTTGTATGGAATCTGACCAGATGAAGTTAAATCTTTTTTTTTTTTAGGAGGGGGGAAGAAAAGAGTTCACAGAACAACTTCAGAATAATTTCAAGATCCTTGGAAAGGTCTGCCAGATAAAAATAGGCTGGTAATGACTAGGATGTAAACATGGAAAGGCATGACTAGTGAAGTGATCTTGAGTCAGATGTAGCTTGCAGCCTGTAGACTAAATGCCACCTACTTGCTCTAAGTTTGTATAGGCGTATCCAAATATTTTCCTGGTGGGGATGATTGTGTACATATTAGAGGAAGGAAATGATCACTTTCAAGTCTTTGTATCAGTGTGGAGTTGAACCTTTTAGATCTGGTAGTTAATTTCAAAATCTGCCAAACTTCCCGTGGAACAGCTAGGAAGCGGTTTGATATGGCAGCAGGTTTCTCCTTCAGGATTTTCACTGAACGTGAGGCTCCTGGCACTCTCAATCTGTCTGGAAACAGAAAAGATTATTAAAAATACACTATTGTTAACCTGTTTCTCTAGTAATATAAAGATTTTAATACAACTGCTCTAAGTGGCCTCTTCAGTTCCTCGGAGATGAGTTGTACCCGTATTTCTGGGATGGGAGCACTTTACTGCATGTATTTAATATGTGTATTACCTTACTGCGGCCTTTGTTCGGTGGTTATTTGATTCCAGCCCCAGCCATGAATCACTGGAACTGGATTTTCTGAGTAATGTCTCTCTCCAGTCTCTCAAGTGTCCTCAGCAAAGGAAATCAGGTCTTGTATAGGCTGCTTGAGTATTTGAAGTCAGCTGTTTGAAAGACTGTACTAAAGTTTAGACCATTAAAATGCAATATTTTAAAAATTCTGTCATGTAGAGGGATTAACATTCCAAAAATTACCAGTTTTGTTTTCTGTCGTTGTGGATAAATTTTGACAGCTAATTTTTAAGTAGTTGGCTAGAGGAAAGCACTCCCTTCCTTCTCTTGATTTCGGCTCAAAAGTAGACTTTTTTTCCCTCTTTTCTTTCTGAAACATTTTATATGAAGGATGCTCTAAAAAAGCAGCAATGGTATTAAAAAAAAAGGAAGGATCAAATATCATTTTACAAGGAGAGAAAGAATCTTTAAAAAAATATTTATCCCACACTTGGCAACCTTTTGCTCGCCCGCATGTGACTGGCACGGTGCCATCCTTGGCAAAGGCCAGTGCCTCTGCTTGCCAGAAGTCTTCCTCCTCTGGCTGCATTTTCACTCCCTGTGACTGATTGTTTATTCACCTGATTCTTCTGTTTCAGCATTGCTGAAGTCATGACCATCTTGGAGATAAGAACACATTGTCTGCCCAAATGGTACAAATGGTGTCAACATGGAGTGTTTGCAGCGAGCTTTAGCTTTGTGTGTGCTTCAGACAGCAGGAGGTACTGGATGTCAGAGGAGCTTACTACCACCTCTTAGCATGAAGCTATCCAAAAAGGCGCTGGAGGAAGTACAGAAGGATTGTTTGTTTCTTGCTTTTTTTGGAGAGTGGTGTTTGAGGATTTCCCAACCTTGCTTTGTGTTCACAGTTTTGGTTTAGCATCTTGGGGATTCGAATTGAGAATAATGAATCTCCAAGTCAGACTGTTGGTGACCCCTTGTTTGTCAGATCCTTAGTATTTAAAGTGCTTTCTCTCTGTGTGTTAGGTCTGAATCTGATTTGCTTGGTAAATGAGCATCTTGAAATTTTTTGCCTTTTCTGTCACTGATCATAGTATCTTAATAGTATTTGGAAAATTTTTGGAACCTTGTTGACAAGAAAGTTTCTCATTTGAAGAAATCAAAGAGACAGCAAAGCATGGATGGTCAAAGGACCTACAGTTGTTGGTTTTGCTCCAGTAAGTTTGATTTGTGGCTACTGGTACTCTTGTAAAGTCCTTCTCTCAAGATGTGATGATTATTCAGAACGTTAACTCCCTAGATGTAAATAGACACTGTGGTCTAGTTAAGCCTCCATCATCTCTTTATTAAAGTCATGAAGCTGCTTAAGGGTCTGTCCTTGTCCAGGTCTTGCTTTGACTTCCTCCTTCCATGGCTGCCCTCCAAGGTCTCTGAAATTTTCCATTATCTTGGTAGCTCCATGTGATGACAATTAAGCATTTTTTTGCCCTTGTGCTTGTCAGCAAGGATTTGTTTGGTGGTTTGGATTATTAATTTTATTTATTTATTTTTTTATACAGTCATCAGCCTTCGTGATCCAAGGCGCTGCTGTACCTGGCCGATAAACTCTGTCCCCGAATGTCACCCCGCTGTTTGCTTGTTTGTGTCAAATGTTCTTGTGGACTGAAGTCAACAAGTTATCAAGTGTATTTCCTGAGGTTTTTTTTTGGCATGGCTGTTTTGGAACCTGCATTTTTTTAAGTGTTCTGGTACAAATCTAGAGGCAGAAGTAGCACAGTTTGGGAGGGGAGGGCAGGGGATAGTGAGGCCAGTGTTGTTCAGTAAGATGATTGTACTGAGGATATCTGAGGGAACCGGAATGTAAGGCAGATAAGATGTTCATAATATATCTTACACACAAAAGTTCTTGTTCTGCCTCTTCAAAGAAACAGGATGCCCGTATTGTCTCCAGGCTGAAAACTCTGCCAGCGTTGGCAAGAACAAGCAAAAACCAGGGCTGAGAGAAAAGCAAGGTTGCTGAGCTTTTAAAAAATTATCTAAAATGTTTCCAAGGCTTCTTGTTAAAATGGTTGCAATAAGTTTTGAAAACCTGTTTCACTGATTGCCTTTTTTATGTGAATGTGGGTATCCTTCTGTGCTTCAAGTTATATTTCTGTAGAGGAGAGTCAGCAAATTTACCCAGAGACACAGGGAATCCTATTTATGTAGCAGACTGTTCGTGAATGGCAGAGGCATTAGGGGAATACAAAAGTCTTTCCCAAGAATTAAAGAATCCCAATCTTTTTCTGTGATACTTATTGGAATACTTAATATAGCAGCTTTTGTGTTTTAGATGAAGAAAAAAATAAAAAAGTTGTAGTTAATATATCTAGTAATGAACTTTGTGGAGGATTGGTGTGTGTAGTGTTTTCTTAGTAGGGCTTTGAACTGGAAATGAAGCTACCACGCGAAATCTGAGTTCTGGCACCCACTCAGAACAGCAGTCCATCTGCTAGCAAGACATACTGATTTTTAAATTATTTTTTTTTAATCTGTTAGTAGTTGCAAATGCAAGTAGTACCAAACACCTTAAGGGGAGAGGCAGTGTGTGGTGCCTCACTAAGCTGGCATCTGGGCAGACTTTGCTCCTTTTTCACTGGAGCAGGTTAAAAAAAGACCATACACCTGCATATTTATTACTGTGCATGGTTTTTTCCTTGAAAAAATATTAAAAACCTCAGCATCTTAATGCAGTGAGCTATTTAACAGTGTTTTCCTCTGCATTCCTGCTCTCAGTAGTCTTACAAGTAAGTGTCTCTGCAAAAATTGTCTTAATTTGGCCTGCATGTGATACTTATGCTGAGCAAGCATTGTCTGCCCCCATGCTCCTTGTTCTTGCAGTCTCCCCTTTCTGCTCTGGAAGAAAACTGATGTCCAGGTATGGAGCTTTTTAAATTATTTGTAATGATGCCATGTTCAAGGATGGGGTTGTAGGGTTGAGTAATGTTTCTTTTTGAGTTGGAAAGACAGATGAGCTCTTGGGCAACTTCAGTCACAGCTCCTCACACAGTAGATCTGCTGCATTCAGTTCAGGGTATCCAAGCTTGTTGTGTTAGTGGTATGTGGCTGCATAAATGCAGGTGATAAGCTGGGCTGATGAGGGTACTCAACAGGTTAATACATAGGAGTTGTATCTTGAGGCTGTCATGTTACTTGGGAAGGAGCTGCAGGTTGAATTTTCTCCACAAAATCTTGGCCTTAATTGTATAAGGTGAAACCCAGCTTGGTATCCAGATACTTAAACTTGCAATGTAGACAGTTGGGGCTTAAAATAAAAAGTTAATAAAATGAAACAAGATCAGTAGAGAACCATCTTGCTGATGGCAGCTTTACAGGTGCTTTTCAAGGCAGACATTGCCTTAGAGCTGGCAGAAAATGGCTGCTCATAACCAGAATTTGAGGTAGGATGTCTGCATCCTGTTGCAGAGCTGTGGACCGTGTTTTTGGGCAGTGACAGTTGTCATCATTGTGGTGCTCTTTTCAGCAGCATTGTAAAACCATACTAGAAAGCCTAGATTCCATTATGGGAAGAGGAGGGTGTCAAGACTGGGAGGTGTTTAGCCCTGCATTAAAACAACACTAGTTGCAGGCTGAAATTGCAATGCAGAGCTTTGTTATGGATTATTAAAACATTGTTCTCCAAGGGCTCTGCTGCTTCTGTGGTCAGTTTGGGATATCAACTTGGGTTATGTGCTTTTTGCTGAAACCCTGCAGTTTAAATGTCTGGTGGAGCTTTGCTGGGACCTCACTGTAGCTGCACTACTGAAATTTTGGTTTATGCTGTTACTGGTACTGTGCTTTAACTGAGTTAGAAAGTGGAGAACAGTTACTTAATGCAAACCAGATTTCCTATCTGTGTTTGTTTACAGAGCCTCTGGCACACATGGCAAAAAGGCCATACAACACTGTAATCAGAATGATGTTGTTACATAAATATAATGCTGCCACTTCTTTTGATGTTGCAGTGGTGAGCTTGTCTGCAGAGGTTCCTGCTCGCTCTTTGTGTCTTCCAAGCTGAAATGCTTTCATGTGAATTTGCACCCTGTTTTTTCTCCCCTTTTCCTCCTTCTTCCCAGAATTTGAGAATAAGGCAGAACTCTGTTATGCTTTTCAGAGGAAAATAGTAGCTCCATGATTCCACAGTATTTGATATGTACCATCTGTACTTTATTAAACCTCGTTTTGCATACATAAGCAACATGGGGATGCTGCACTGGGGTCAGCCTAACCATGTGTGCTACAGTACAGCAGGGCTTTATTGTACAAGTGTAATTAAGCTGTTTAAGGGAAGCTTGTTTTCTTGCCATTAAAACACCAATTTGAAGTACAAATAAGAAAGACAAACGCTTAGAAAAGACAGTAAGTCAGCACTCAAAAAATTAAAATTAGCTGTAATACTAGGGCTGTGGAATAGGTTCCAGTACTTGGCTGTTTCCATTATCCTTATGTTGATCTTGCTTTCAGCGGTTTTCCTTATTCTCTAATTGGCTTATGTTATAAATTTGAGCTGAAAAAAGATACTTTCAGGCAACTTACAACTGAGAAAAATGGAATCTGTCAGTTTTACCGGAGTTGGTTCTTTTGCAGAGTTACCCTACAGAATGAAAGAACCCGGATCAGGGTTCTTCCCTTAATGTCATTCCCTTTATATAAGAGCTCTTGCTCATGCTACCCTGCTTTCTGTCTTGCAGTGTGCCCCAGCTCATGTGGCAAGCGAGCCTGCACAGACCAAAACGAGTGTTGCCACCCCGAGTGCTTGGGGAGCTGCACGGCGCCCGACAACAACACCGCTTGCGTGGCCTGTCGTAATTACTACTACGAAGGAGTCTGCATGCCCACCTGCCCTCCCAACACCTACAAGTTCGAGGGCTGGCGCTGTGTGACTAAAGAGTTTTGCTCCAAAGTCCCTGCCACCGAGACGAGTGAATACGAGAGGTTTGTGATCCACAACGATGAGTGCATGGCCGAGTGTCCCTCGGGATTTATACGCAACGGGAGCCAAAGGTAACGCAGCCTCGCGAAGTTGGAGTTGCCGTGTTTGGGTTTTCCCACCCTCTGTTCTGTGGGAGCTTGTGGTGTAAATTACAAGGAGAGCATAAGGTGGGGAGGTGCAGGAATTCCTGGTGGATGTTTGCTTGGGTGAATTCACTGTTAAAAGGTCTTGTGTGTGTTGTCGGTTGGTACTGAGTCTTCTGAAGCGCTTGGTGAGGTCAATATGCTGCAAAATTGGTTCTTCATGTAGACAGTAACAAAATAAAAATGAAAACCCTGGAACACAAGGTTGGAAGTTGGCTGATGACCATTATAGAATCACAGGTTATGTTAGGTTGGAAGAAACCTTTAAAGGCCATCCAGTCCAACACCCCTGCAGTAAACAGGGACATCTTCACTAGATCAGGTTGCTCAGAGTCCCATCAAGCCTGACCTTGAATATCTCCAGGGATGGGGCAAGAACACAGAACAATGTGAATATAAGGAAAACCTTTTATTTTACATCAAGTGTTCAGTTTTGAGGCAAGTATGCAGACAGTAAAACATAGAACCTTTATGAAGCTGCTGTAGCCAGGGGTTCGGTTGGCCTGAGTTCTTGTTCTTCGAGTTAGGCCACCAAAGAGTACTTCTGAATGCCTGGGAGTAGGAGAGCCTGGGGTTTCAGCCTTTCCCCCCAGCTCATGACAATCCAGTCTCAGAGTCTGAGGCTGTACCTATCCTGGTATTCTACAGTCACTGGTGGACCTTTTCTCCCTCCATCTGCACAATCCATTTTGAACCTGCTTAGACTTCTGACCTGTCTGTCTCAGTTGCTGTTGCAAATTAGTTTTCCCTTACATCAAGTTGCATCCTTCTGTTTGTTTAAACTTGCTAACTTAATACCTCCTGAGCTATAAGAAATAGTGGCTCATTCACCACCACTTGCTTTCTCCACATCATTCATGACTTGATGTTCCCAGAGTTGTATTTCCTGAGTTAAAATGGCCAGAAGCATGGAATTCCCAGGTACTGAGTTTGAAATGTTGGTTTAAGGGCATGGAGGCAGACAACTTTACAAGACCTTGAACAGTATTTTCCCATCTCCACTTCCTGGCTGGCCTATTTTTGGAGCTTGGCCTTGGATTAGCACGAATCTTCATAGTGCTCTGAGGCTGTTCACATAAATGAGAAGGACAGTCTATCTGAGTAGGATTAAGAGTAAATGCACACATGCAAGGGCACTGGGTTGTACCTGAAGTACCTTCCACTCTGGAAGGACCACAGAGCCTTTCAGAAGCCTTGGAGAATTTGTCTTTAGAGGAAAAATTCTCTCAGAATTTAACTCAAAGCAGTCTGTACACTGAGCTGTGTATCCTTGCGTATTTTCAGTCTCCTTTTCTTTCCTGACAGCATGTTCTGCAGCCCTTGTGAGGGGCCTTGCCCCAAAATTTGTGAGGATGGGAAAACAAAGACCATTGACTCAGTCACGTCAGCACAAATGTTGCAGGGCTGCACAATTCTCAAGGGGAACCTGCTGATTAACATCCGCCGTGGAAGTAAGTGATTGCCCTCTCTTTACCACCCTCTGATAAGGTTGCTTTTAGTATTTTTCCTCAGTCTGTCAGCATAACAAGAACATTAATAACTCGTCAAACTCTTTGCTTTCCAGTCCCCTAGCAGTGCTCCTGTTTGACTTGGCCCACTGTAGTGCCATTCTCCAACACAGCTACCAAGCTAGAAGGCTAGAAGCAAAAAGCTGATGTTTTTGTTAGCTTTCTTGGCAGGGCAGGGAACCAGAATTGGGCAGTGAGGTGAGCTGTAGTCCCAAAGGAACAATCAAGGCCCAAGAAGGTGGAAAAGTCTAAAAATCCTCACATTTGGGTAGGTAAATAACTTGCCTGCAAGTGAAGTGTGGCATTGTAAGGCTGGTGTCCTCACTTTTTAAGGCATGGTGTAGTGTTTTGCTTAAATATAGAATCCATAGTGCTGAGAGAGCACGTAAAGCATCGCACTGTGCCTCTGGATGGTCGTCATTGGTGAGCTGGCCACCTTTGTCGTGTGTCTTGAGCAAGCTCTGGATTGAATTTGTCAGAGCAGTGATTCATCATGCAGGGAAGTGTTGACAGTTGATGAGCTCTTAAAAGCAGAGTAAAAAATCGCTGTTAGTTTTTATTGGAAATGTACCTCCATATGGAAGGTTCCTTTTAGTTTCATGAATAAAGTTGAAAGATTGTGATAATTTGATTCTCCTTCCTCCTGCTGAATGAAAACTTCAGCATCTAGAAACAGCGGCATGTGGATTATTCCATTCGTGGAGCCACTGCTACAAATACAGCCTTCCCTGACAGGAGATGTTCCAGTTACCTGAGGCCAAGTGTAGGGCTTTTATTTTATTTATTATTAATTTGTAAGCATTATCTTGGAGTGCAGAAGAGCATCTGCTTCTCCCAGTTTATTTGGTATAGGAACCAACAGTTGGTATTGGGTAATTGGCCTTCCCCCATAGCAGGTTCTCCTGTCCTGAGTGCTTAAAAACACCCCTCACACTTGCAGTCTAAGTTCACAGGATAATGACACCAGGCAGCAGGCATGAGCCAGGGATCACTGGAGGTAAGGACTGGAAAGAAGGAGCCAAGGACTGGAGTGCTGGGGCCTGGGGAAGGATGGGTGCTGCAGACCTAGGCTGGGTCAGTGAGATTCCTAGGGAGGGGGCAGTACTGAAGACTAGAGGTTGCTTTGCGGTGGTTGTAACAATTTATCATAGAAAGTCACCTATAGTGAGTTGTATGGAACGTGCTCCATGGCATGGAGGCTTCCAGAGGTTTTACCTTTGCCATCTCTTCAAGAGGTCTGTTTTCTAGCCAAGGCTGTTTAGGTCACTGAAAGCAATTTATTCCCCAGAGACAACCAGTAGCATCCCTCTTCCACTTCACTCTATTTTCCACTGAATCTTTCTGCCCAAGTTCTGCTCTGTAGCCAAAGAATGACTCCAGTCCCACCAGTGTGTGTATTGGGACCCACGAGGGTCCCTGCCAGAGTGCTGCCTAAACATTTGGTGCTGGCTTTTGAGTGCAGTGTCCATGGAAAAAGCAAGTACACCTGTTGGAGAGGCAAGACTGGTTTTCCTCTGTTGCTCTATGGCTTTATTTTGCACTTCAATGATTTGGCTGCAGAGGCAGCTCTTACTGGGGGAGGAATACCAGTGTCTCTTCTTTTCAAAAGCAACACATACAGAGGTTTTCTTTTACAGGGTTAATACTTCACAATAGCAGCTAAAGCTATAAATTATGCAATAATAAAATGACATTTTTCTTACTATAGACAACATTGCCTCAGAACTGGAGAATTTTATGGGTCTGATCGAGACAGTAACAGGGTACGTGAAGATCCGCCATTCCCATGCGTTGGTCTCCCTGTCTTTCCTGAAGAACCTGCGGTATATTCTGGGAGAGGAGCAGGTGGATGGGTAAGTGTTCAGATACTTGTAGATGTGGTTTCTCTTTAACAGAAAGCTGCAGAGAATAAGTCTCCTAGTAAACATTCATGTACCATTTATAGAATCTTCTCTTCCCCTTACATGCAGCGTTTTTCTCCTAATGAACACCACTGCACAGCCATTGCTCATTTGGATTACTATCCCAATCAGCATATTAAATTGAGTGTGTTAAAAATATTTTTATGATAACATTGCTGTTGCTTTTCACTGCAGGTTTTTCTAGGGAGATTCTTCACATTGGTAGTGTCTTCATTTGTTCATTTTTTTCCTCTACTTGAGGGAAAAAAAAAATCTTAAAAAAAAATTGGATTCCATTGCAGTGGTTTAGTGTTGGCTTGTAGGAGTTTGATGGATAATATCAGCTGAAAGGGAACCTGAACTTCACTAACCTGGGAGTGCAAGTGGAAGTGACCCAACTGGTATGAAGCAGATTGCAAGTTGGAATTGTCTGTAACTCCCTGAAATGCCAGCATGAAGTGAATTACCTGTTGAGGACAAAAAAGACTGGTCGGGGCAGTAAAGTTGATCCTTTGAAATATTTGCTGTGGGTTATGTTGCTTCTGTAATTGCACAATGAGTGATCTGTCTGCTGTATATGAACTCCTGTTTTCTGATGACAGTAAGAAATAGCTGTGACCAAAGTTTTTATCTCTGCAGAACTTGCAGTGCTGAGGTGTGGTGGTGGTCATTCAGCAAACAGCCTTGTTCTTTCTCTTCCTGGATCAAGTAGCCATCCCAAGGTTAAACCAGTGTTCTCTGCAAGCAATAAGTTTGCTTCAGCAACTAGAGAATTTTGGGAAACTATATAAGTAAAGGTGGTGGGAGGGTCATGAGGAAGGTGGGTTGTCTGATTTATCAACCTTGACAGGCTAAAGTTACAGCATGAGGGATTCTTCACAACCTCCCTCTTTCTCTCAGACTAGTCTTTGGTCAGCCTTAAATTCTTCAAATTCCACTGTCTGACAGAACAAGTTGAAGGGCAGCTCTTCATCCTGCACTTGAAAAGCACTCTCTTTCTCAGTAAGAACATTGGCTGTACAGAAAAGCTTGTTTCTAATTGCAAATCCCAGAGCCTTGTCGCTTTGCCGAGCACAGGGCTCATTGAGCCAGCTTAGGATGTGGCATGCTCACATACTCCAGCTATTGATTTGTCTTCCCTTTTCTTCCCCTCTCTCACTTGCTCTCTTAAATTTGAGTTTAGTGTTTTGAGTACTAACTATGGTTATGGTACCTTGTGTGTCAGCAAGTGGAGCTGATACGAAGCGACAGGTTTGTTAGATTGGATTCCAATCTAGAGAAGTAAATGGTGCAGCTTTGAAGAGGAAGGTGGGGCTGAGTGGGGGAGGTAAGAGAGCTCTATAGTCACCAGCTACCTATACTAAAATTCACTTATACTAGTAAATTACTGTAGTTAAATACTCCGTGTGTGGGGTAGTCTGTTTGCCTGGAAAATGCCTGGCATAATTGAGGCATTACCACAGTCTAAATACCATTTCCAAAAATACTAAGATGGAAGTAGGCACCTGGCAAGGAAGAACTGAGCTTGAACAATAACTGGCAGGGTTAGGAGCAACAGGGAGCGGGGTCTTAACCTGGGAAGTACTAGGCTGCTGGAACAATAGCTGTTCATGGAGGTGAGGGGGAGGTCAACTTCTGATCCCTTGTGATGGTTGTTGAGTACCCCCAATACTGTCATCTTTTTTAATTGAACTGCACTAACAAAACAGTGCTTCAGTATTTCTTTCTTCCCTATTCAGTGTCTGACTTGGTTATCACAGAAATGGAGAGTTTAGAGGGAATTTCCTGTGTCAGTTTTAGAGGATTCGTTGCCTCTTTAGAACACCACGTGTACGTTGAACATGCTCCTGTGGCCAGACAAAAATTCTTCCTTGCAAACAAAGAATCTGAAGCAGAGATGTGCTGGAGGAGTCTCGGTGTCTGTGGCAGGGTTTTGCTTCTCAGCCTGGTGTTCACTCTGCCAGGCCCCTCTGTCCGCTGCCGGGGTGCCGTGTGTTCGTCGCTGTCACTGACTGTGGCAGCCACTCGCTGGAGGACATGTGGGCTGAGCATGTGGGCTGAGCATGTGGGCTGAGCGTGTGGGCAGCGCTTGTGGAAGGCACCTGCAGGTTGGGTACCTGGAAAACAAGTGGCTTGAGGCCTTCAGGAGCAGGTGAGGCGACGGTGACTGAGGCAGAGTTCCTGGTGTGGCACCAACCGGCTGCTTGTCATCGTGTTTCAACTTCTACACCAAGTTGGGGGCTGGTCTGTGTAGAAGCAAAACAACACCCCCGTTCCCTTACAACGTGAGGCAGAGGCATCGGTAGCTGTCAGGCGTGTTGGAAGGTGTGAATGGGACTTCTAGCTGTTGTGTGGCTCTCCTGTGGAGACATTACGTTTGTTTTCTTGGGATTGTTATTGTCAGGTTGTGGTGATTCAGACTGCACAGTATCAGTGAGGTTTGTTGTAGCCACAGCATTTCATCAGAGCAGTCACCCTGTGTGTGTCTTGTAGGAATGAGCAACTCTCTCCAGGGCTGGTGATACACATGGAGATGGGTGCTGAGCTCGTCTGCAGCATCACGCTCCTGTGGGGGAGTGCTCCTCGGCTCTGTTCAAGGGGAGTCTCTGAGCCTGGCGGAAAGGGACCTGGGGGTGTTGGTTGACAGCCGCCTAAACATGAGCCAGCAGTGTGCCCAGGTGGCCAAGAGGGCCAATGGCATCCTGGCTTGGATCAGGAACGGTGTGGCCAGCAGGAGCAGGGAGGTGATAATCCCCCTGTATTCTGCACTGGTGAGGCCTCACCTCGANAAGAGGAGACTGAGGGGAGACCTTATTGCTCTCTACAACTACCTGAAAGGAGGTTGCAGTGAGGTGGGGGTTGGTCTCTTCTCCCCGGTAACAGGTGACAGAACTCGAGGTAATGGCCTCAAGCTGCACCAGGGAAAATTTAGGTCAGATATTAGGAAGAACTTCTGTACTGAGAGAGTCCTCAAGCACTGGAACAGTCTACCCAGGGAGGGGGTTGAGTCCCCATCTCTTGAGGGGTTTAACAGACGGGGAGATGCGGTGCTTGAGGACATGGTCTAAGGGTAGACTTGGTGGCGGTGGGTTAATGGTTGGACTGGATGATCTTAGGGGTCATTTCCAGACTAAAAATTCTATGATTCTGTGACAGCTCCTCACCCGTCTACATGTAAGAGAAGTTTCAGACAGTGTGCTGGGGAGTTGGTACACTGAGGCTGGGGGTGTCTAAGCACCTCGTTGCTTCACCTTTTTGAACTAAACAAGAAAACACTGAACTTCAGTAAGTTCAAATCCATGGGTTACTATTAAAGCCCCAGTCCCTACCCATGTATTTGCCTGTGGAGATGTGGTTCTTGGCCACAGTCAGCTGTTTCTAAGTTACTTAAAAATTACATTAGCCAGGTGTGTGTAAGTATCTTATAGAGACAGATGTTCTCTTAACAGCCACAGTGGTTCTGTTTGAAGTGGGTGGGCAAACACAAGTGAAAGACTACACCAGCATTATTATAATATTAGCCATGTTTGGGAAACTTTATAAAGTCCAGGCTTGTAGAGAAATACTGAAGAACAAACCTATTTAAAGGAGACCATTGAGTGGAGTGTTTTGCTCAAGTATTGTCCTCTGTATGTTCTCTGTGGTGGTGGTATGTGAGATGTGTTTGACTCTGGGCCCTCATCAGGGATTGGGGCCACACTGTGATACAGGTGTGGAACATCTGCCATGTTAGTAAACAGTTTCTAGCCAATGTGTGGAATGTTTTGCATGTAAAAAGCAGTAAGGGTGTTTGTTGTCTGCTCTCTTACTGGTTGTTGTCCCAGCTCACTGGTCTAGTGGGATTTTCTAGTTGAAGGAGAGCCATAAACGAGTAGTATGTCAACTTCTTATGAGCCCTGTGGTTTGTCTGCCCCATTACCCTGCAAAGACTCTGCCTGTAGCTAAAAGGATGTGTAGATGCCTAGTTAAACTTCATGACATGTTTACCAATGCAAAATGGCCCATAGAAATGGCAGAGCTTCACTGTGTTAATAATGGACTTTCTGCTGATGTAGTTAACACTGGTGGGACTTTCTATGGAAGAGTATTAAAAATGCTGCCATGACAGGTTGGTTTGATTTAGGTTCATCAGCTACACAGACCTTGAACTCATTTCCAGTTGTACATTCCTGTCCCTGTCATCCCCAAATGTAAGTGCCTTTGCAGGTGGTGTCTTGCTCCTGATGTAGAGCCTATAATCTTGCTTTGGTTTTACCTGTTGGGTTTTTTTTCCCCAATTCAGCACAATTGAGTGGTACCAGGAATTCCTTCTTAATATATAATAGGATTTACAGGTGCAGTTTTGAATTTAGTATCTGGAGAAATAAAGGATATTTGTGTTATCCACTGCTGTGCTTGGGGAACGGGCTCAGCACAGGCTGCTCTTAGGTCTGTATGTTGAAGCATGGATCCTATACTGTGCTGTCAGTGCAAGTGTTTGCTGTCAGCCTTTGATGTATAGGCACAACCACGCTTGGCATAATGCAGGAAGTCTTTCTTAGGCCAAGGGGTTAACTAAGAGAGGCAAGGAAACCTCACTGTGCAAACTTTTTAAGATTTTAAGCACAAGACAGCTGTGTTCAGGGATGTATTTTATTCTCAGAGCTGCACCATGCTTCTCCTCCCAGAAGGTAGGAGAGGTTATTGCTTCCCTTTTGCCACAAAATGGAAAATCCAGTGGAGAGAGACCGGCTGTTCAGGAGACATAAATTTATATTTCTCTTAGCAGCTTCTATACAATTCCTAAAACACATGTTGGAGTGGGCTTAATATGGTGTGGTGTCAGCCTTGGGGTCCTGTGTTACAGTCATTTCCCTGCCCTCAGACCAAAGTGAGCGTTCGGGGGAAACCGGAGCTGTGGGAGAGAAGAAAACTCTTTCCTCTGCTGAGCACCAATTTGAAGTAATAAGAGGAAATGTAGTGTTTTAATACTTGCTTATGTAAAGATATTCTTGGTTGGAATTGGCTGTGCATTAAAACTGGTATTTTTCCTTCAAAAATTTCCTTGTAGGAATTACTCCTTCTACGTTCTCGACAACCACAATCTTCAGCAACTGTGGGACTGGAACCATCATAACTTGACGATCAAGGAAGGGAAAATGTATTTTGCATTTAACCCTAAACTGTGTGTTTCTGAGATTTACCGTATGGAGGAGGTTTCGGGAACCAAGGGCCGACAGAGCAAAGGAGATATAAATCCGAGGAACAATGGGGAGAGAGCCTCTTGTAAGTAAATGAACAAAATCTGGAGGCAAACTGCATTAGGAGGGTATCCCAAAAAACCCAAACCAACCTACTGCCATGTTGCTGACCATTAGAGCATCTAGAGGTTAGAAATTACTGTAGACTTTCAGTCCTTCTACTTGTTCTTGAAATGTACCTGTAGAATTATGTTCACAAGGGTGGAAAAATCATGTGGTTATGTAGTTGCTATCTCTGTAAAAAACATCTGATGAAGACAACTGTTTTCCAGATACCCTTTTTTGTGGCAGCAGCATTGTAAAACAGTAGGAACATCCCTGGGAAATGAAGAATAAAATCAAGTGTGTTGGTATATCCAGTGAGGAACAGTTTCTCTGTTTCCTTTGCAAATGGACATCATTATGGGCATTTTCCTCTCTGATAGCTACTCTTTCTTGATACTAAGGCAGCTGCTGCATAACAATTCCACAGGCACCAAAACAAATAGGCTTCGTTATGTTAAATCTTCTTTTCAGCTCCTGCCAATATTTTACCTTGTTGCTAGAAATGGTTGCTGTAAGCTCAATTTTCTGTGCAGTGTTTTCAAATTATTTGCTTTTGAATTGGGAACACTTTTAGTGTTCTACTTTATTCCTAAACTTCACTATCTCTGCACATAAGTTTGGGTTCTGCAGTGGTCCAGGTTATTGGCTAGTTCTCTTTCAGGTTCAGTGGTCTTCACACCAGGTTTCTAGGTGTAACTTCACACATTTAAAGCAGTCTAGGAATTAAGATGACAAACGCTTTACGAATTTGACCTCAGACTCTTGAAATTGACAGTGCATTTTTCTTTGGTCTATTTGTGGCCTTCTTGGAGCTGAGTAAATTAAAATAGAGATCTTGTGTATAAGTCAAGTCCCCTTGTTCTGGATGGTGTTTAGGAGACTGGGACACGTACTCTGCTGAATGTCTCTCTAGGCATGATGCATAAATGCGGATGGCGTGGATCCTTGTTGTAAGCACGCTCCATTCTTTGCACATTCAATAGGCAAAGGCTTGCAGTCCTGGAGGAGTTACAGACACACAGCCAGTCCTTACTACCACTGAGGCTAGTGCCAGCCACTGCCTGTTTGGGTTTTTTTTAAAAAAAAAAACCATTACAGAAAGCTTTCTGACTCTGAGAAGGGGAAAAGAATCAACAAAAGCAAAACCGCCTTTGAAAACGTAGCACCAGTAGTGCCAGTGTGCGAGGGTGAAAACCCCTTTATTTCCAGAGACTTCTGTGGAGTGTTAGCAACAAACTTACAGTTACAGCACAATTTCTTCATCCAGCAGTTAAGTTTTTAAAATGCTGCTTTGTTTTGGGTTGGAAGGCTTATGATTTGGTAGTGGGAAGCCATTCACTTCAAAGCTGCCAGTTTCCATCCAGCTCTGTTCAGAAGAGTAGCTGGAAGCTGCTGCCATCAAATGGTTGTGCCGTATATGAACTGAGTTTTGCAGTTCTTGGTCAAGCCTCTCATGAATAGGCATATAAACACCTTTCTCCTTTCTATGTTGTCCATTCCCCAGGAAAGCAAATTGTTGTTGTCAAAAACTGTCCTGGAAAGCGAGAACACAGAGGCTGGTTACTGCGCTGCCGCATGCATTTGGGTTGGATGATGAATTTAGTGCTTCTAGGCCCATCCTGTGAATAAACATCTCCTGTCCCTCGCTCAGGGAGAGTCTGAAGTAGTTTTCAAGAGCTTTCTGATGATGCATTAAAAGAGGAAAAAAATAACAAGTGACTTGGGCATACTCTAAAACTGATTGCGAAGGTCACTGCTTACAGCACTCAAGTGTAGCGGGGTGAAATAGGAAGTTCTACAGGGACCAAGGCTGTTGATATTCTGTGGTATCACAGGCACTACTGGTTAGCTAAAACTGAAGAAACAGCAAAAAAACATATTGGTGATGTGATGGTAACTCTGTCATACCTTGTATTGCAGGTGAGAGCCACATTCTGCGGTTCGTTTCCAACACTACGCTCAAGAATCGGATTAAACTGACATGGGAACGGTATCGCCCTCCAGATTACAGAGATCTCATTAGCTTCACTGTTTACAACAAGGAAGCGTAAGTAGATGTCGTCAGAGACTAATCGAGATAGTCTTGGGAGAGAGGGTAGACAAGTCTGCTGTGACTTGGTTTACTGGAGAGAAAAGTTTACTGAAGAGAAGTAGTTCCTGTTTCATGCAGTTTACAGATCTTGTCCAGTCTACATATTTCATCCCTAAGTCCCACTTTTGTTCAAATTATTTTCCTGGTGGAGCACAAGCCACCTTTGAAAGAAGCTTGTTTTGATGACTAATCACAAACATTCCAAATTCATCAGGAAATTTCAGATTTGGGGAAAAAAGAAAAGATGATGTATGGCTTGGCTGTTCTCAGGGATCTGATTTGGAGCCCTTCATAAGTCATGTCATGTTTATCGAGATCGTTTCTTTCTTTAGTTATAGTACTGGCTACAGAACATCACAGATCATGAGTTTGGCCCATCACCTTGATGGCTTGACTGCTCAGGGTTTGGGGTTATCCAGATTTTTCTAGCTTTGGTAGTGTTAACTACCAAAGGGACACTAATGCATTGGTAATGAAGGAGTGGAGCAATTGCTGGAGACATCCTAGTATCTTGGGAGGTTTCTCTGCCATTGTATGTCCTTAGAGTTTCTCAGCTTTAAAATAGTCCAAAATGCAAATGAGTGCACCAATAACTCTCCATCCAGTTTTGGGGGTGTGAAAGGGAGGTTGGGAGCCCTGGTAATGACATATGGAATAAGGCTGTGAGACACAGAAGCACAAGTTGATGATGTCCAGCAGGGCTTGAAAAAGGCTTGTCACTGTGACCATCTACTGTGATGCAATAAACTTAGTACTCATGAGTCTGTTGTAATTAAAACCAGCAACAGTACTTCATCTGCTCTTGCACTGGTGTTGCAACTTAGAAAAAGTAGAACTGTGTGACTACACAAGTGTGTTTGTGCTGTGTGGAAATAAAAGGGGGTGGGTGGGAAACCCATTAGATTGGTCAAGGCCAGTCCTGGAAGTTTAGATTCTTACGGTAAAAAGCTCAACCACTGTCAGTAATTTTTTGAGTTGTTTCTGTTTCATACCTGCTTAGCTAAAGTCTAAATATCACTGTCTGTTTTGGATTAAAAAATTCAGTGTTTTCTTGGCTAACCTTGCCTTACTGTAGTGATGGAAGACAAGACGTACAGTTAGTGCTGAACTCTGAATTTTGTGGTACTTGGTAATAAGAGCTTTATTCTGTTATGGAAAACAAGTATTTGTTGTATTTGTTTCATTAAGCAATGTTGAAGAGAGGCACTTGTGAGAATTTGGGGAGAAAAGAAATATTTTGTACTCTTTTTTTTCTCATAATATTTCAGGCCATTTAAAAATGTGACAGAGTATGATGGGCAAGATGCGTGTGGCTCCAACAGCTGGAACATGGTCGACGTTGACCTACCACCAAACAAAGAGAACAACCCTGGAATTCTCCTGCAGGGTTTGAAACCTTGGACTCAATATGCCATTTATGTCAAGGCTGTTACCCTCACAATGATGGAAAACCATCATATTCATGGAGCAAAAAGTGAAATTGTATATATACGAACCAATGCTGCAGGTGAGATCCTGGGCTCCGGGGTAAGAAGTTGACAGCACTGTGGTTGTGCTGTTTGTTGTGCAAGTTCTGATGGTTAAGGAGAAATTGAATTATGTGCAGATGAGACTAGAAAGTTTCTGTAATTATGAAAGTAGCGTTAGTATTGTAAATAAAACTCTGGTTGCTCAAGCATTCTTTTCATTGGGAACTATGGGAGTTGTCTGGAGTTAGGATTTCACATGTTGCTCCATTGGTGATGGTAAATTTGGATTGTAAATGATTGCAGTAGAACCCTTAATAACTGTTGTTAGTGAGCCCAAAGTATTAAGTCTTTTCTTTGAATTAGGATGGTGGTTTTTCTTGGGTTGGGACTTACTTTGAAAGCTTTCATTGAAAGTACATTGCAGAATGCTAGAGATTTAAATGCCTGTCTTTTTGTTTTTGTTTTCTTCCTTCCAGTGCCATCCATTCCCTTGGATGTTATTTCAGCATCCAACTCCTCTTCCCAGCTGATTGTGAAATGGAATCCTCCCTCTCTTCCCAATGGCAACCTCTCATATTACATTGTACGATGGCAGCAGCAACCTCAGGACAGTTACCTTTACAGACACAATTACTGCTCCAAAGGTAGGAAAACTAAACATGGTTGTGTTGATATGCCTGTGACTCTTTCGTGCCAGCACACTTTATTTACAGGAGCTAAGCCTGTGCCCTGCCTCACAACTCTTTCTGTGAGTAGCAGAGAGGAGAAGGGAACGGGTAAGCATGGATTATTACTGTATTCACAACGTGGAGAGAAGAGAAACAAGCCACCTCTGTTCTTTTCTTTGAAGATAAAGTCCCAATTCGAAGATATGCTGATGGGACCATTGATACAGAAGAAGCTACTGAACCCACCAAGCCAGAGGGCTGTGGGGGAGAAAAAGGACCTTGTTGTGCTTGTCCCAAGACAGAGGCAGAAAAGCAAGCTGAGAAGGAGGAAGCGGAGTACCGGAAAGTCTTTGAGAACTTCCTTCACAACTCCATCTTTGTCCCCAGGTAATGGGTTTTGGACACTTTCTCTTTGCAAGTAATAATAATTTTATTTTTTTAAATGTTTATTAGACCTCAGGCTTCCTGGACATGGGAACATGTAGGTAACACCTGAAATGCACAAACATTGCCTTGCCTTTCATGAGGCAATCCACAACATTACTTAGCAGTTTCTCTTATTCACTAATTTTCTTCTCTTTCTCTCAATTTCAGCTAATAATAAGGGTTCTTACTTATATTGTTCAAGGACTACAGTGATGGTTTCTTTTCAGAATCAAGAGTCACTTGAGGAGCTCTTTGTCTGTAAGGGTTTCCAAGATGAGCAACATGTGACAGACAAAGGCTTTCCGACATGATCTTTATCTAAATAGCCATTTAAGTGCTTGTGTTCCTAATCTGAAGGTTTATTTGCCTTTGAAATTGGGGGCACAGTCACCTTGCAGAATTGAAACAGGTCTTCCTCTCTCACTAATTGCAAAGAGCATATTGGTTTCCTGAGTCTGTGCTGCAGAGAAGTGTTAAATATGTCCACTCTTCCATGATAAACACCCCTGCTTACACATTAAGTGGAATAGCAACGATTTTATGCTGCAGCATAGAGAAGATACTACTGAATTAATTGGTGATTTTGATCCTTGAGTTTCCAATTTATCCTTCGTGTAAGCTTTTTTTATGTTGGATAATTGGATCCTGGGGTCCAGCACAGTGTATGGCTGTTGTGGTACAGACTTTAAGCAATCAGATCTCATTTGTGTGTGTTATCTCATTGCCTCTGGCAGGTGAAGTTTATGGTGAAGTGCTGGAGATCTCTAAAGTGTGGCTTTGCTTTTTAAAAAAATATTTATTTTACTCTCCACTGTGATTTCTGGACTTGTATTCGAGGATGTGATGGATTGATTTATGTGTGGTTGGGACTGTGATGTGTGCAGAGCAAGGAGATTTGAAAGGAATGTGTCAGGTCTGAACTACCTGAAAGTCTATTGCAAAGGAATTTTTATGTTTTACTAAAGCTTTTTTATTTAAAACTTATTGTTGATCTTCTCCCAAATTTTCTTGTATCCCACCCCTCCCAGAGGAAACTCACAGAACCTTGAACTTGAACAGTAGCAAACAAACTGACCAGTTCACAAAGAATTTCCTGAAATCTTGACTGTCTCCCATTTTCCTGAATTTACTGTGATAAGAGTGTGTTTTGTAACAGTGAGGGCAGATAAGGTACAATGCTCTGAAACAGCTGCATAGCTAAGCACTTCACAGAGACTGTATGTCAGGGAAATTAAAGATGATAAGCTTGTGAGACACCTCCATAGGACAAATCTAAGCACCTTACTTGCTGAGTCTTTTTTTCTTTTTCTTTTCCCTTCTCTTTCTTTCCCAAGGGAGAAATTAATGTGTTAATGCAAACCTCAAAGTAGTATTTGTTTCCAGTCTTATACCTGTCTCCAGGATATTATGAAAGAGATGCATCATGTAATACAGTGTGAAAAATATTTGACTGGGTGGTTTTAAGGCTTCTTGAAAAGCCTGTTGGTCTAATCTTGTGTGCAACTCCTGCATGACCCCATGTGTATTACTGCAGTGCTGAGGTAGATTTCAAGCATGACAACTATGGTTAGTGTTCAAGGCACACTGGCAACCACAGGAGGATGAGTTATTCCTCAAGGTTTTCTTGGTGCTCTAGTGAGCAGAATGATGTGGGCTCTGTGTCATAGATCTGAAAAGTGACATTAGACTTGCTGTGAAGTATGAGACAGCTTTTATGTTAAGGGGCATGCTTTTTTGCCTTTCATATTTCAATTTGATTGAGTTTTTTAGTGTTATTTTCTATTTTTTGTGTTAATTTCTCTTTCATTTAACAAAACAGATGAATTTTCATCTCTTCATCTCTACACTTTTCCTTATGCTTGTTTTTGTCTCTTCCTGATATGACTCTAGTTGTCACCAACAGATTTTATGTGGCTTTATCTTTTTTTCCCCAACAGGCAAGGTAGGACTGTCCTGTTTTCAGTTTGTTTTGTTTTGTTTCTTCCCCAGATAGCACCAAAGAGTTGAAAACTCACGCATCCCATAAAAGCAGTGCTAAACAAAGTCATGCCTTTCAGGTTCTTGCATTGACACATGTTTTTGTGGCTGATTGAAAATGAACTTGTTATTTTTATTGCTTTTATCACAACATTTGTGTGAATGTTCACGTTCAGCACTGGGCATTCCGAGTGCTGTTCAAGAGTTTATTCTTCCCTCTGAATTAAAGCAATAAATAAATTCCCATCCTAAGCAAGGTGAAGAGTTTAATAACTTCCATAAATGCCAGTGTAGAGGAGGTGCAAGTGCTTATATCTCGTATTAAATTCCCCTACACTCCACTGACAAGTTAGAACATTCCCTTGTTTATTGCTTAAAATACTTCTTGGTTTCTTAGGAAGTATTTTTCCCTTGTCTTGGTTTGTTGCTGTGCTTGACATAGCATCTGAGAATATCAAAAAGACTACTCCAGACATAGTAAAAGGATTTTGGAAGATTTTGTAGTGAACTGCTAAAAAAAAAAAATTAAAATCCATCCAACCTCTGCCAGAAGATTTCAAAATCAAGTCAGCCTGTTCTTGGCTCACTTGCAGCATGCTGTTTTGTGGCTGAATGTACCAAGACTGTATATTTGACAGGGAATTAACTTCTCCTGTTGAGTCATCTTTCTTCCTGTTGTGTGTTTGTGATCTGCCTGGTTTATAACTGATAGAAACGCGTGTGACTCCACGTTTCGTTGATAACCCTTGCACTAACCGAGTGCTAAATGGGCACTGGTTGAGTGATGTCAGGTGGGATGCCATTTAAGCCACAGGTTTTGCAGTGTGAATCTCCTTAGATTCTCCTTTACCTCTCCTGGTGCATTGCTTCCAGGCATCAGCAGTGCTGAAGGCTTTCTGACCAGAAGAGAGAGCAATAGGGTGTGCTGACACTCTGCAGGTTCACATTAAGAGAAAGCTTTCGTCTTGTTATGTGGTTTTCTTTATTTAGCTTTTTTAGAGGTAGAGTTACATATTTTACTGGGCTTTTTTCCACAGAGCTGGAGGAAGAGCAGTGTTTTGCTAAAGAGACCTTTTCTCTGTGTCTGTTTGCTCCACAGACCTGATAGGAAGCGGAGGGACGTGTTCCGGATGGCAAATGCCACTTTGGCTACTCGAAACAGGAACGCGACGGGGACGGATCACTTCACCAACGTTTCTGACACAGAGGAGAGTGAGGTGGAATACCCATTCTTTGAGACCAAAGTGGATGGCAAGGAGAGAACTGTGATCTCCCATCTCCAGCCTTTTACTCTTTACCGCATCGATATTCACAGCTGCAACCATGAGGCTGATACACTTGGTTGCAGCGCTTCCAACTTTGTCTTTGCAAGAACCATGCCTTCAGGTATGCTCTCACTAGTACAGAGCTTTGGTGTGTTTACTGGGGAGAGAGAGGAATTTCAGGGAGGATAAACCCTCCAAAACCAAAGGAACATTGGGGTATAATAAAAACACTGCAAGGAAATTAACTGGAGTTCTATAAAACTTTGTTGCGATAGTTTGATGTCCTTCACTGGTGTCTGTTGTGTACTGAGAGATCCATATCAAGGACCTCAAGGGGGCCTACAAGAAAGATGGGGAGAGGCTGTTCAGTAGGGCCTGTTGTGACAGGACAAGGGGTGATGGTTTTAAAATAGAGGGAGGGAGGTTTAGATTGGAGATTAGAAAAACGTTCTCTACTGTGAGAGTGGTGGAGCACTGGAACAGGTTGCCCAGGGAGGGGGTGGATGCCCCATCCCTGGAGACGTTCAAGGCCAGGTTGGATGAGGCCCTGAGCAACCTGATCTAGTTGGGGGTGTCCCTGCTTCTTGCAGGGGGGTTGGACTAGATGACCTCTGGGAGTCCCTTCCAACTCTAATCATTCTATGATTCTATATCGAGTCTGTCCTGTGACCTGGACACGTACAAGTGTGTGCACTGAGTACCCAAGGTAATTCTGAGGGAATCCATCTCCTGGTTGTTATATAGGTGAGACCACAGACCTGGTGGGTTGGAGAGGTTTTATTCCTCAGTTCCCTGTACACCAAATAGAGACAGGGCAGTGCTTCTCTGCTAACATTTAGTTCTGCTGTGTTCCCTCTGAACTGTTTGCAGATGTTAGAGTTTTGCTGGTGTCAATGTTTGCCAAATCCTTCTTCTATCGCGGAAGGACCATGCGTTTGTCCAGCCTGGAAACAGGAGGAGCACTGTGTTTGCCTTGTGCCCAGTTGCTGGCATCTAGAGTGCTTCAAATAGGAAGTGCTGAATGCTGTACACATGTTGGGACTTCTACAGATTGTCCTTCTTCTGAGAAGAATAGGGGTGATTTTAGTGTAAGCTCATACTCATCCAGCAAAGAGCTTCAGACTCCCAGCAGATGTCTGGGAATTTTTGATGCGGAATGGTAGCAATTTTGTTTTGTTTCTGGAAGGAAAGGCTATCATAATGCAGATCCAGCTGTGTCAGTAAAAAAAAACAAACCAAGAAAGCATTGCTAATTTCAAGGAAATAGGGAGATCTGGGACACAGGGGAAAAGGAAACAAGTTTTCTCAGGTTTTCAGTGAATGGCTCTGAAATGTAAAGGCTGAACAACCCTGTTTTCTTCTAAAACTAACAAAGTGTTTTTGAAAAAAGTGGCTTTTTTCTTTGCCTGAAGCAGTCTAAGGATTCCTGTTAAGTTTTGAATAAAGCACATAATTATCAAGAATGAAATATTGCTGACAAGACAACATTTTAAATTGTGACAGATTTCCTAAGAGTAGACGTTTTAGGAGAGTCAGTGGCTCAGATCCCATGTGTCCACCCCTTTGCAGACCCTTCAAAGACATTGGATGGGAATAGCTGCATCATGTTTTGGTGTAGTGAAAAGTTGGGAAGGAAGGAGGAGATGCTGCTAACCAGGTCCTTAGGCACACAGGTAGATCCCAGTGACTAACACACAGTCTGGACGAGGTGAAGCTGTGTTTCTGGCAGTCAGAGCCTGCTAATCTCTCCAGCAGGCTCCTGGCCAATGTACTTTGGGTCCTTGAGTAGCAGGTACTCTGAGGCTTTGATACCCAAAGACTCCTACCAACCTTTTGTTGTCCTCAGTTGTTGCATAAGTTCCTGTCTCAGTAGTAGGTGTTCTTCTCACATCACCTGTAAATATTTTACAGAGGGAGCAGATAACATTCCAGGAACGGTAGCATGGGAAGCAAAAGAAGAAAATACTGTCTACCTGAAGTGGTTAGAGCCTGCAAACCCAAATGGGCTGATACTAATGTATGAAATCAAATACGGGCAGCACGGAGAGGTGAGGGTTTGACTTTTATTTATCTGTGAAGACTTAGTGCTTTTAACTCGAACTTACACACCAAATGGGTTCTTTCCTGACATGTTTCTCTGCAGGGCTGCAAGCCTAAGATAGAGATTGTGATTTCAAACACCCAGCATGCCATTCCTTTGGTTTGTTTCTTTTCACAATTATTTTTTCCTGTATATCTCCATAAGGTGTTTGAAGAAAAACTGGTCAGGCTTTTAGTTATAAACATTACCTTATCCTGCAGCCCTACTGTTTCCTCAGGGATGGAGGAACGTGAAGATACTAACATCAACATTGCTTTTTTCTTGTAGGAGAAGCGGGAATGTGTTTCCAGACAGGAATACAAGAAGCTTGGAGGAGCTAAACTAACTCATCTGAACCCTGGAAACTATTCTGCTAGAGTTCAGGCCACTTCCTTAGCTGGAAACGGGTCATGGACCGAGCCAGTCTCTTTCTATGTGCAACCCAAATGTAAGATGAGCACTTGGCTGTGTCACACTGGGGAACTGTTGTCTTTTGAGTGATTTCTGATGCCCCCATGCCTACTTACATACATAAACATCTTGCCCATGCTGAGTTACTTGCTGATGCTTTCCTGGGAGCTCTGTTTCAATTTATGGCTAGTGCTGACAAGCAGGAGGTGTATCTTTTCTTGCATGCATTCTGCATGTGTGAGGGGTGCATCCAGGTGGTAGCTGTGTATAGGGCACGCTATTGTGGCTTCCTGGGATACAGAGCTCTGTTGGGTTGGAGTGTGCAAAACCCAAGGTAATAAGGCAAACATGCTTTAAATTGGAAAATAATCCCAGAAGAAAGTAATTTGTTTAGGTTTTTGGCTGGCAGGTTTTTTAAAATACCAGGATGCTTTTTCATATGGCCTGTTCAAGTGATATTGGATAAGAGGTAACATCCTGATGGAGGGGTGATGCCCATCTCGAGAGTGGGAGTAATATGTATTTTGGAAGAACACCACCACAGTGTCCACAGACCCTCTCAAGAACTTCTGTAGTTGGTTGTAGAGTGGAGTTAGCCACAGAAAATTGGAACTCTGGCTTTTATTCCTTTCTGTTTTCAAATTGCTGGACTTTGAAGAACTGAGAGTAAAGAACAGTGTGTACATATTCTCAGTGTAAGTGTAAGCAGTTGCAAGATGAACAAAAGGTGAAAAAAGGTGAATGTGCAAATGAACAATTAGATGTTGTTTGCAGAGGAGTGTAAGTCCTTAAGCATAACTTGTGAAAACAAACCCCAGACAAACACCGTTCTGTACAAAATTAATACATTTTGCTGTCTGTTTTCTTGTTCCACTCATCTGCAGTCAGGGAGTGTTTCTGAGTACATTTTTCCACATCAGACAAGAAAATGAGTACTTTGATTTCTTCCCTGCATGGAAATCTACTGAGTGGGGTCTGAATGTCTCTTTGTTAATGGAGATTTTATAGAAACCCTGATACAATTGTTTTCTTGTTGGTTGCAGCAGCGAACTATGGAAACTTCTTGCACTTGATCATCGTGCTCCCTATTGCTTTCCTGCTCATCATTGGGGGATTACTGGTAATGCTGTACATCTTTAACAAGAAGAGGTGAGTTGTATGTGCTTGGGGTTAAAACTGCAGAAGGGGAATGTTTATTTTCAAATGTGTGCCCGTGGAGCACAGAAATTAAAAAGGGAAATGGCATCCAGAGGACTCGAGAAGCTAAAGTAGAATCTGTCTTCGTGTGTAAAAGGGGAGGTGGTTTAGAGTTACCAGCAAGCATCTGGCTTGTTTGAGATATGAACAGGCTTTTTATTACAGTATCATGTTGGAGAGGGAAGTGGGTTGTCAGGAACATAACCACTGGGAGGGCGATGGCAGACACTGAACCTATATAATCAGAAGCTTTGACTGAAATATAGGTCATGAAAACTTAGTTCAGTTTAGGCTAATTTGATTTCTTGCAAATCCTAGAGGCTTTTCAAAGTCTTTACATGCACTTAAGAAAATTTCCATCCCAGCCACAGCAGTCTAGGGGACTGTTCTATTGACTTGTTTTCCTCAGTTTTGTAACTAGTACTTTATTTTTCTTACCTAACTGAAATACATAATGAGACCTTTATAGAAGTCAGTGCCAAATGCAACTTTCTAGATACAGCACTTTTCTTACTCTGCTTGTATAAATTATGCTCACTGAGTATCCCATTATTTCCAGCACTATTCATTTGTGTGCAGACAGTACTACCAGCTCTCTCGAGCGCTCTGGAAAGGGCTTTGTACCTAATCAAGTACAATACCTGCTTGGCCTTCCCTTGGGCTCTCCTAGGTGAAGTGCCAGATAACTGAACCTTCTTTAAACTGTTGCTCTAGCCCACAAGAGTGTTTTTTGGCTTTGATTTTTCTGAGGTCTGATTGATCATTTTATTTCTACAACCTGCCTCCTGCAAGAGGGTTCTCGGTGCTGAATAAATATGTCTCACTCTGAAAACTGCCCTGGTAAAATTGGCATGTGTTTTTAGAATTAAGTAATAGAAACACTTAAAAAATAGTTGAGTGGAATTCCCCACTAAGAAGGATCTTGTCCTTTGCTAGATGGCTTCCCTCTCACGGTTACAGTGTGTTCTCAGCCACAGGTCTCCTGGCTGTACCCCCATACAGCTGCCTTTCTTGAAGGAAGTTTACCCAGCAGTTACAAGTGCCTGGTGCTGATTTGGTAGTGAGAAGGCTGCAGGTTTCCTGGGAAAGCTGCTCTGGGCCCTTTTCCCATTGATTACGTGAGGTGGAGTAAGAACTTGGGTTGTCCCCTTTGTCAGAAAAGCTCTCCACGTACAGTAAAGAACACTCTGGTTTTGAGCACATGGCAAACAAGTTGTAGAAGAGGAGGCCTGAAATTTACTTAGGTTTAAAGATTAAAAAAGAAAACCAAAATATTTCAACAGGAACAGCGACAGACTGGGCAATGGAGTACTTTATGCTTCTGTGAACCCCGAGTACTTCAGTGCTTCAGATGGTAAGTGTGGCCTTGCCCTGCTCAGGCCTTTGCTTTCCTGTATTCTGTTTGTGTCTGACTTGGGAAGGTACAAAACTCTGACAGGGATGTTGTAAAACCACTTTCTCTCTTGGTTTTATTGGCATAGACACAGGTGTATTATCAATGATTGATTCTATCTGTTGAAACTGGGGAAGTTTTGAAATATTGACTGTAGTTTGTTCAGCTGAGGCAAAATTGGATGCATCACTTTCACTTTCAGATTATCATCTAATCATCCAGTGGCATTTTCACTGGAATGAAAGAATTCATGTGTTCATCCTCTTTGCATTTGCTCTCTTGGGTCCTGTTCACCCACTGCTTGGTTCTCTGTACTTCTCACATGCAGAGTAGTAACACAACACCCAGTAGTATCTTCTCCCCTCCTATCCCAGCAAAACTCTCCAACAGCTTTTCACAGTTACAGAAATCAATGCTGTGGGCTTCTAGACTTACTGCATGCAAAATCTTTGTGTTAAAATGAGCACAGATGTTTAGTGTAGCCCATGTTTGTTTCTTTTAACACCTGGAGTGTAGATAAACCTGTTCTGATCTAGCTGGCACAACAGTTTTCTGACATTAGTTTCAAATTGACCTAATATCTTCTGACTGACATCTATTCAGTGATGACAGTTCTTCTGGTCATCTTTGGTGATGACTGCTCTTCTGTTTATGATTTAATTTGGTGCTGCTGCTGTAGACTTGTTGGTGGAATGGTGTTTTCAAAAGCCCCCAGGAGTCTAATGGGTTTAGCCCAAGTGGCAGCAGGCTTTCTTACTGTTATTTTTTGTAGCAGCACCATTAGGGTTAATGACCTGACAGTGTGTTCATGCTATAATCCTCTATTTTTGCATCTCATTTCACCCATCCAGAGCATGTGACACAACTGTCCCCTCCTTTGATGACTGATAGGCAGCAGCAGCACCAGTGACTACTCAGATGTCATCTTGCCTGAGGCAGTCCCCTCTCCCTACAGTCAGCTTCTGAGATCTCTCTTCTGCCCCAGATCAAAGACTTGCAGCAGCGAATTCTGCCTTTACTGGTGCACCAGTGCTGTGTGCAAGGGATCAGAATTGTTTCATGCAAAGAGCCTGCCTCATCAGAGAGCCTGTTCCCCTCTAGTCACAAAATCAGAGAATTTTTAATAGGGAATGCTGCAGACAATAAAATGGTACAGATGATCTGGTGTGGTTGATGCTGTCTGGAAAACCAAGGGTCCCAAGTAAAGCTTAAGCCTTAAGTATGGATTCAAAGCTTTTTCCAACCTGGTTTTGTGTTTTGAGGTTCCTTATTTCTATCCCATTGTGTCAGTACTGTAGCAAGGCACCTTCAAGCCCATCTACATATTTCTTTAAGATACATTTGTATGCCAAACATCTACCTATCTCTCTATGGGAAAGACCATGGACTATTTGCATATGCAAGGTCTCAACAAGGTCATGCAAGGTCTCAGCATTGTGTCTCTTCTTGTTTACAGTGAAACTGAGTGGTTGGCATTGTAAAGCAGTGAGTGATCTCAGCTTTTACAGAAGTGGAACATCATGAGCTCTTCTCTGTCTCCTTAGTGTATGTTCCAGATGAATGGGAGGTGCCCCGTGAGAAGATCACCATGTGTCGGGAGCTTGGGCAGGGCTCCTTTGGAATGGTGTACGAGGGAATAGCCAAGGGAGTGGTGAAGGATGAGCCAGAGACCAGGGTGGCCATCAAGACTGTCAATGAGTCTGCAAGTATGCGGGAGAGGATAGAGTTCTTAAACGAGGCCTCGGTGATGAAGGAGTTCAATTGTCACCACGTGGTAAGTCATGACAATGGAGCAAGGCTGTGATTCATCCAACCATGGTGACCAGGGTGTGCAGGACAAGTCCTCCTTGACCAGAGTGTGAACTTGGGATTCTGCCATCTGTGAACTTGGGAACTGTAAGGCTGTGTAATACTGTTCCTAACAGGAGTCAGGGAGTGAAACCAAATTGACTTTGACTTCCTGCAGGTTCACAGGTGTTTGGGGATACACAGCAATGGAAATAAACAATGACTGCAGCTCAGTTAGCTCTATTTGTAGTTGAACTGGTTTTCCTCTTCCAGGTTCGGCTGCTCGGTGTTGTTTCTCAGGGCCAGCCTACGCTGGTTATCATGGAACTGATGACACGTGGGGACCTCAAAAGTTACCTGAGATCATTGAGGCCAGACACAGAGGTGAGTCAAGAGTTCCTGAATCTTTTTTTTAAATTTTATTTCTTCAGCTAGAATCAGCTTGAATGATACAGCATCACGTTGGAAGCAGCAGGCAATTAGCCTTTCTTGCCCTTCTCCTTAAGCTGTAAGAACAAAACACAAGCTGCTCTGTGATTTGCAACACCTTTTTTTTTGGTGAGGTAGCTATTGCAAATAGTCCAGTGTACTGCATGGAATAGGTCCCTTCTTGTGTTATTGAATCCTGCTTTCCTGATCTGAACTGAACATTATTTCTCATCAAGAAGGTAAACAAAACATTAGCTACTTGAAGCATGCATGTTAGGGTACTTATTTCATGTTGTATATCCTGCCTTTTGCCTCTGTTGGAAAGTAAAAACCTAGTGTCTCAGCTAATATATTATACAGCTAATATATAATACAGCATATTGCAGTACGTAGGCCATCAATCTGACAGCTAAAATTGCCACATAGGATGCAGGGTCTGAAGGATAAAGATGACACATAGGTTACTTGCCACTGAAATCATAGTAAACTGTGTAGAAAATGAACTCAGCAGTTTTTGCCCTTGATCTAGAAATTCTGATTTGAGTAACTTAAAGTTACAGAACAGGAGCACAGTGTGTGCACGAGGGATGAATACGGTGTATAACGGACGCATTGCGAGTAGTGAGAGCAGACAGCTGAAGGGACTGCATGCAGAACACAAGCTGTCCTGGGTCTGGCCAGGACAAAGCTGACTTTCCCAAGCAGCCAGTACAGGTGGGCTGAGTTGGCCTGGATTGTTTTCCACACCTCCTGGGACAAAGGCAAGAGGTCAGGCTCAGGTTCCTGTGTCGGTACAGTGGTCTGTACAGTAGCTTCTTGTTGGTCAGTACTCTGCGGTATCACCATGTGTGTCTGTTACTGTTACCCCCTCAGAGTGGTCATCAGTGCAGTGCCTTTATCCCAACCCATGGGGTTTGGTCTGTGTTCACTCCTCAGAGGAGTGAGCGAGCAGCTGGCAGTGCTCAGCCTCTGCCTGAGGATGAAGCACAACACAAGCGTACTGAATTGCCAGCAGGAGTGTGGAATGACAGCATGACTGTCATGATACTTCGGTTTATATTAAGTATTTTGGGTTGAATTTAACAAATTTCATAAAAAGGGGCAGTGACATATGTAGAAATCCCCAAAATGCTGAGCTCTGTACTTGGGTTGCTGTGTTGTGTGCTGATGCTCTCCAGAGCAGTCTGTGATAGGCCTGTGCTTAAATTCCCCATTTTCCTTGGTGCCTGGTGTAAGAGTTAAATGAAGTCCTCAGAGGACCTGTTGAATCCTCCTGGGGATTCAACTCACATGAGTCCTTCTGGGCTTCCTTGCTTGTATCTTCTTGGCCCCCTCCTGGTATGTTACATTTGGCTCTTGGGAGCTGACAAGTTATGGGTATGGCTCATTATATCAGCATGGAGTAACACAGTTTGAAAGTGATGATGGGACTGGACATGATCACGTTCTGTGGAAGGTGAGTAAGGGACCGTTTAATCCCTGGATGGGGATGTGATATAGTTCAGTAACATGATCCTAAATCACAAGGAACTTTGTCATTAGTGGAATTCAGTATGAGGCTGAGGTTTTGGTTACTCAGTGATGATTATGTGGTGGGTGTAAAGCTTAGGCAAATTCTTACTGGTAAGGGACGGTGGCTTCTTCATCCATGAGATTGAGGATGGATGAAGCCAGGGATGCCAAGGAGTGAATTTTTAAAAAGTTGGTTTGATATAGAAATAGGTTTGTTTCTTTCTCCCTTACCTGTTTAACCTTCTTAATCTTGCTCAGAATAATCCTGGCCAAGCACCTCCAACTCTGAAGAAGATGATTCAGATGGCAGGAGAGATTGCTGATGGGATGGCATACCTCAACGCCAACAAATTTGTTCACAGAGACCTTGCTGCGAGAAACTGCATGGTGGCAGAAGACTTCACAGTGAAAATTGGAGGTACACTTCCTTGACTTCCACACAAACAAAACCCATAGTCCTGAAAAACCAACATCTTAGGAGGCTTTTGAACATTTTGAAAGCTGTTTGTAAGGCCTTTGAAAACTTAGCTCTAGTTGAAATGTCGGCAGGATGAAATGTGTTCTGTGTGAAGGCTTGCTGTGATTTAAGACCTGTGAGCAGTCAACATCGAGCTGAAACTCTTGGAATACCTCTACTAGCTGTTGTTCCAGTGAAGAGTGAGTAGTAGAGTGTGTGGGCTTCGAAAGAGCCAGTGAAGCAGTGATTGGTGGCCCAGATGCTGCAGACATCTGGGTGGATGGCGTCGTTGCCACTGGTGTGTCATTCGCTCTTCTGTTAATGTGCAAAAATAATTCCACCTCCTGTTTATTGATTCAAGAGTAAGAATTTTAGGATTATTTTAAAGCATATCTGATTTGGAAGGGGAATGTAAGGCTTGACTTCAGCTGGATGCTTTCCAGTCTGAACTGGAGTTCTGCTTTCCAGACAACAGAGCGGCTTTTCCTCTGCTCTGCTGTTAGAACACCACTTTTTTTTTCCTTCCCTCTTCACCATCCCTCCAAAATAGTGTCAGATGAGTTTTTTTTCAGACTTCTCTCCAGAGAGGGTGATTTTAAGCTTTTTGCTGTTTTTGAGTTGTGCATATTAAAATAACATGTATAGCAACAGCCTTCTGCTGTAGGAAACTAATTCTTTTTCTCTGAGCTTAACTCAGCTACTTTGATAATTTGTGTAAGTAATCCTGTCATTTGGGAGAAAGAAAAATGATTTCATTTTGAGTCAGTTAATTAGGAAATAAGATCTTTGGGGGATTTTGTGCATTTTCTGCAGGTTTGGTGGAAATGAGCCTGAATCCTTTCCATTCCAGTTTTCTCACTCCTCCCCCTGCCCCCCCAGCATGTTTCACAGTTCTCTGAACTGGTGCGTTTCTTCCCTTGAACATCATACATGGTTACCCCAAAAGCATTTAATGAAATAACCTGTGCTGCTCTTGTTTGTGTACTGGTCTTGAAAATCCCTTCATGGAGAAACCATTTAGGAGCATCTTGACTGGAACATGCCCACTCAGGCTGTTCAGATCTTGGGAAGAGCTGTATGCCACACCGTGTCCTGTGCTCGTCGCGTGTCTGTTTCTTATTTGCATCACATTTTAAACGAATTTTCCATTCAGGATAAAGTCACTCTGGTGTGTGGGAGGGATGGAATAGCTGCACAGATGGGCTTTTTTAGTCATCATCACTGAGAGTACCAGTGTCCCTGGCAGACAAGGAGAGAGAAAGATCGGTGGTCACTCATCCAAGTCATAGACTGGTAGTAACAACTGTGAGAAATGGTGGAATTCTCCTTTTTCCCATTCCACTTTCCCCAGGAAACAAGGGCCAGCTGCAGGTCTGGACTGATAAAGTGGCTTTTGCCCTAAGTCTGCTGTGTTAGCAGACAGGGTTTAATATTATAAGAGTTTTGGTGTAAATGAGAGAGGTATTTCCCTCAATATGGGAGGCTCTTCCATTAAAGGCAGTAGCATGAAGTACTGGGGGAGCTCTTTACACTCTTCAGAAGTAAAATGACTGAATTTTGAGAGTGGAATGTGAAATATGCAACTTTCAGAAGACTTAGCTTACTGCAAGGCTTGGGCATAAATCCTGGAACTTTTCCTATGAATTTACTGTGGTGATTCAGGCTGCTCATCCCCTGAAGTCAGTGGTGAAACTGCTGTGGTTCTGAAGGGAGGGACACTAACCAGCCCTAAGGCAGCAGGCAAAGTATCTGCAAAGTCAAGTGGTAACAGGCTGCGGGTCTCTGCACCAACCTGTGACTGTCTGCTGACTGCAATGGCTTGTTGTGAGGGGAAACACTGGTCATTTTATCATGCAAACTCAAAACTTCTGTGCCTTTTAGATTTTGGCATGACAAGAGATATCTACGAGACAGATTACTATCGTAAAGGAGGGAAAGGTTTGCTGCCGGTGCGCTGGATGTCCCCAGAATCGCTGAAAGATGGAGTCTTCACAACGCACTCCGATGTCTGGTAACGAAAAAGGGGCTCTGAAAAACTCTCTTAGCCCCTCTTCTTTCTAGCCTCTTTTCTTGCTTAGTAGACCTAATGAAGTATACTGCTCCTCCTGCCTCTTCACAGGTAACTCTGTTTTTCCACTGTGTAGCATTCCACTTTATTTTTCATGTTTCCAGTGCAAATCAGAGAACAACGGACTTCCAGAACTGGAGGTGGTGGCATGTTTCCTGCTGTGGGTTGTAACATCAGTTGTGCAGTGAAAAACATTACTTTCACCTGGAAGAGAAAGTTGTCATTTTCCAAATTGCCCTCCTTTAAGAAAAGCATTAAAAGTTGCCAAGAATATAGAAAGGTTCATAGTGCTGACCTGCTTTTCTATCAAAACCTTCTGTGTAAATAACTGCTTTCCTGCAGATGGTTTGTGTACACTAGCAGGTTTTTTCTTGGGAGTTCTCCCTGGTGTATATCCTTCTCCATTTGGAGCTTTGTTTGCTTGTTTTATATACCACAAGATGCAGAAATAGGGTGGGGTTTTTTTCTTTAAAAGCACATTGCCTAGCTGCTGCATCTGTGAAGTTATTGAGAGAGACATTCAAGAACTTCAGAATAGACTTCTTTCAAGAAATAATACTCTGGAACAATTCCCCTCCATACCCACCCCCCCAAGACTTTTGCAGATAGGTAGGGAGGACTTGGCAGATGATGAAGATGTACTGGCAAAAGCTCTACTCTGCCTTTTCTGCTTTCTCTGCCTTCCTAACAAGATGTTTTTACTGCTGATCTGTTGTGGAATTGGCAGCTGATTGCCTCCAAATGTCTAGAAGTCAGTAGGAATGGTATTTTAGTAGTAAACTGCCTCTTCTTTAAACAGCTTGAGGATTTTGGAGTCAGTGGACTGTTGTCAACAGCACCAGCTTTGAGTGAAAGGTTCGCAGGAGGAATTACGTAGCGAGTGGAGAAGCAAAGCACAGGAATGTTGCTTAAATTTTTATTTTTTGCATATGGCCAGTAAGTTATTTATGAATCCAGTAACCCTCAAACTTGGAAATAGATGAAAATAACCACTTTGAGCTGAAGGGGAAGCCCTGTATCAGCCATTTATCTATGGAACAGCGCAGGCATGCTTTTGGCAGTCCCCCTGCAGTAAAAGAATTTTGGGACTTGTAATGGCTTCACAAAGCAGACAGAAATTTGGAATATATCCCTAGAAAATCCCCAGATGTAGAACTGAACGAGCCTGGAGTGAGGAGCTGGCAGACCTGCCCCTTCTTAACACACAGCAGTAACTTTCAAGTCCAGCCGTCGGCTCCAGCCGTTGACCCAAAGCGGGACACGGCGCGTCAGGTGCTCGCTATGGGGACGTACTGTGCTGTCCTGTACACACTTTGCTTTTAACCTGTGAGTGACACTGCTCCACAGACACAACTCACATCCCAAACAAACCCAAATCGAGCATCAGAAGTAAATCAGTACTTGAGGTGTTGCAGGAAATACCCGGGTTCTCCCTTTAATGTTCACGAGATTTGGCACCCGTCGGGTGTTCGACCAGAGCAGGGCTGAGCAAACAGCATTGCAGTTTCTCAGTGGGACAGTAGGAGGGAAATCTTCTGGCCAGAAGTCCCATGGAGGAAAGGAGCAAACTGGTTAGAAGGCTGGAAAACTTAAGGGGAAAAAAAGAGAAAACATCTGGCAGTTTTTTTTACTTGAAAGCACAGAGAGGAAAAGATTGCTTTATGGAGAGGAGGTTCACGCTTCTCCATGGTATTCCAGAGCCTCCTTGGGATGGTTTGTCATCTTCATTATTAGCAGTGGCTTGGTCTCAAAGTGGGCTCCCATGTCTGGAGGTACAGCAGGACATGGTTCAGTGTGAGCAGCGTGCTGTTTGTTTAGAACATGGGCACTGTTGTTTGCTGCATGTGTCTAGAGCTATAGATGGAAAAAGCTGGGTCTGAACTCCAGATGTAGGGGAGTTGGACGTCACTGTGGTGAAATAGTGTCTGGTTGATGTGCTTGTGGGTGAAGGGGTCATTCCTGTGTACTCCTCAGTAACTTCTGGACCAGTCACTATACACTGAAGGTCTCTTCTTGCCAGGATGACCTGACTCCTTGTGTTGGTTCAGACTTTGGAGCTGCTCCATGGAAACGGTGTAGCTGGGCTGGTTTGGGGGCTGCTCATGCCATCCAACAGTAAAAAATGCTGAGATGATTTTTCCTGCCTGTTTAGTAGGGTAGTGTGACATCTGGATGGAGATAAGTTTTGGAAGCCAAAATATCAGAAAGGCTGAACTGTGTGAGCAGTTAGAGGCCCAGGATTTACAAGCTGTAAGGTGAAGCGTCAGACTGTAACGAGGGTGTCTGGAGGTTTTGCAGGGTGGAGCTTTGTTTTAGCAATTCATTCTTTTATTGCTTTTCAGGCTGAAGAATGAGGTAATTAGACAAGACTGTTTTTGTTGAAGTTAGGGAAGGGGAACGTTATAAAATGAATGTAACACGGTGCAGGGTAAGGGTAGTTCTAGAAATAACTGTTGAGCATCTTGCATTCTTCAGAGCTGGTAGCTGCCTTGAAGGAGCAATACGAGTTTATTTGTTGTGATATTATGACTAGTAGGTGCACAAGACTTGTTCTAGTTACTCCTGCAGTGATCAAAGTAGCTTCAAAGGCACCCAAATGTTGAGTTGACCCTCTGTCCCGGCCTCCACCGAAAGGCAAACAATTGCACGTCTGTTTGTGGCTCCTGGCTCCAGATGCAAACCATTTGAGATCCAGTGGATAACTGAAAGATAAAACCACTCTGCCATAACCAGCTAATAATACTGGGCTCCTGTTTTCACAACAATACCCTACATTGTTGAGACAACCTTCCCCCCCACCCCTCTAAACTTGACTCAGCATTAGTGCTGCAGAAGACAAGACAGCATCTACATTTTCTTTTGCACAGCAGCTCTAAAAGTAGATGACTCCTCAGTGCAGGGCAGACAGTTTGAGCCATATCTGCTCAATAAACTAATTTTAAATTGTGTTATTTTTAGAAAGTGTCAATACTTACATCCAAACTACCCAATTACATAACTATGCTTATCTTTCTTCGCCAGTAATCAATTCCCTATTATTAGACAGACTTGTTTTTTCACTTCTGCTGTCCTTTGTAGTTAGTTGGAAGGAGCTGGGAGCTCTGTTTCCAGAACATAGTTACATACATGATGCAAAAGGGGTAACTGAGCTTCTCCTGAGGTATTAATGCTTTGGTCCTGAAGCAGCAAACCGGTCACCAGTGGTGTTCCCCAGGGCTCGGTGTTGGGACCAGTTCTGTTCAACATCTTCATAGATGATCTGGACGAGGGGATTGAATGCACCCTCAGTAAGTTTGCAGATGACACCAAACTGGGTGGGAGTGTGGATCTGCTGGAGGGTAGGAAGGCCCTGCAGAGGGATCTGGACAGGCTGGATGGTTGGGCTGGGGCCAACAATATGACATTCAACAAGGCCAAATGCAGGATCCTGCACTTTGGTCGCAACAACCCCAGGCAACGTCACAGGCTTGGGCAGGAGTGGCTGGAGAGCAGCCTGGGGGAAAGGGACCTGGGGGTGTTGGTTGACAGCCGCCTAAACATGAGCCAGCAGTGTGCCCAGGTGGCCAAGAGGGCCAATGGCATCCTGGCTTG
>VXBZ01012460.1:838025-870980 GCA_013399135.1 Heliornis fulica | reverse complement strand
AGGGAGGGGGTTGAGTCCCCATCCCTGGAGGGGTTTAACAGACGGGGAGATGCGGTGCTTGAGGACATGGTCTAAGGGTAGGCTTGGTGGCGGTGGGTTAATGGTTGGACCAGATGATCTTAGGGGTCATTTCCAGCCTTAAAATTCTATGATTCCATGATTCTGTGATTCTGTGATCTTGGTACCAGAAGCTGGAGAACAGTCACGTTTCTTCCGTGTCTTCTTCCCCAACTGGTTTTGTTGCTTGGTGCTGTATGCTGAGTGCCTTGATCCTGATGTTGCCCCTTTGACTTAGGATGTGGAAGGAGCCGAAGCAGAGGGATGAGTGGGAAGTGTTGCCCGAGAGAGAAGTGGGTTTGTTCCTGGGAAGGGAGGCTGGCGTGGTGCTGGCTTTCAGCGGCGTGCAGGTGTAGTGACGTGCAGCCGCTGCCCTGCTCCGGGCCTGCCGGGGCGGTAAGGGGACAATGCAGCTTTGAAAGGGGATGTGTGTGACTGGGGTGTTTCTGGTGGGAAGCAGCTTGCAGTGGAATGAGAACTCCAAGTTCCATGTTATTTCCTTATCTTCTGCTATCAGGAGTACTCGAGATCTGCTCTGTCAAGGCTTTCAGTTCATGTTGTTAAATACACAGGGGTTTTCTTCTTGCTGTGGCTTTGGGGGGAGCTCACTTGGGGCTCTGCAACTTCTGCTTAGAAGATTTATTCCCCACATCCCACCACACAGGGGTCTTTTTGCAGACTTTAATGGTAAGTCTGCCCAGCCCAAGGTCCTGTGTACAGGCAGTGCAGTGATAGGAATAGAACTTGTTAAATTTATTTTTTTCCCTACCTGTGCTTCCCTTTTCTCCCTCTCCACTCTTCTTCCCACCTCCCAGTGCACCTAAAGTCTGAACTCAACCTCCTGGGAAGGTGTAGGGCCGTGACAGAATGGGAGATGAGATCAAGCTCTTTTTCCAGGCAAGCTTATAGCTTCAGTCCTGAGTTAGGAGGCGCTTGGTTGATGCAGAGAGCTCGTGGTGGCTTTTTTATTGATTGACTTACCCAAAGCTGGTGTGACCAAGCAGTGTTGGACCACTGAATGATGATCATCATCACAACCAGCTCTGAGCCTGTAAATTAGGGCCTGGAAAGTGGAGATGTAATGTTACCAGCCATCTTATGGAGGCCTTTCTGAATGGTCAGCTCAGAACCAGGAGCCTGTTCCTCACTGCTGAGTGGAGGTGTTGGAAATCAGCAGCCTTACTCCTGCATACTTTTGGGCAATTAGAAACTTTTGGTGAAAGACAGTACCCATGGACACCTACCAGCTCAGAAAGGTATTATTGTGAAAATTGCTCAGCTTTCTCAAGTTCTGCTTTGTTTTCCAGGTCTTTCGGTGTTGTGCTCTGGGAGATCGCCACGCTAGCAGAGCAGCCGTACCAGGGCATGACCAATGAGCAAGTGCTCCGCTTCGTGATGGAGGGAGGCCTGCTGGAGAAACCAGACAACTGTCCTGATATGCTGTAAGTGCCAGCAGCTCTCACTGCTCTCGGTGACACTTTGTTCTTCCCCACCCTTTTGGTGTCTGCTTCTGCCCTGTCTGCCACAGGAGGGGTTTTAAGGAGCCGTGGTGACACGAGGTGTTGCTGGAATAGTCTCTGTCAATCCAGTGGTCTATAGCAGTTAGACAGATCGGAAAACAGTTTTGCTGGTGGCCAGAATCTCACTCTGGGCCATCTCCTCTAATAAGGAAACAAAACCCAATTTTTGTGTTCCCAAATAAATGTAGATTTAATAAAAGCTCCTAAGTGACATTTGCTGCAGCAGAAGACTCTGTGCCTAAATCTTGTCTCTTTTGCTTAAAGTAATTCTGCTGAGTAAAACGACATCAAAAGAGCCCAGGCCCAGCTGAACTACATTGTGCATAAACTTGGTGGAGCTCAACTTTCTCCTTCAGCAGACAGATATGGGTGTGTGGTGCCTTTGTCTGAAGCAGCATTGGATCAGTCACAGTGCTCATGGCACCGAGATAAACACATCCCCCCTGTGAGCAGTTTCCTTCCCCAGAAGCACAGAAAGAAGCAGACAAACCCCCTTTGCCTGCCCCGGAGTCGGTGCGAAGCTTTGCCGGCAGCGCGGCCGCCTTCCCTTTTTAACAATGCATTGTTGAAATACTTCTGGCTTTTGTGTTACAGCAGTTTCAGTTGTTCAGACTTTATTACTTTGATACACTTCCCAAACTGGCTTTTGGGACGGAAATACTGCGCCTCACAGTTACTGAAACCCGTCGGAGGCCCACGGAAGGGATACAATCACTTAAGGGCCTCAGCTGCTTGGGATGCTTAGGAAAAGAGCTTTTTTGGCTGGAGTGCTGGCTTTGGTTTCAGATGCCAGGCAGCGTTGTTTTGTTGTTTGAGGGGGGTGGGTGGTATAGGCAGGGGGAGGTGTAGCTGCCATGTGATTCCTCTGTTTCACATTCTTTCCCTTCCGCGATGCTGGGGAGAATTCCTGGCAGTCGGATTGACTGGAGATTGTTTAACACCGCTCAGAGCTGTGTCAAGGAGGGGGAGAGATGGGGGAAGAGCAGGGTGTGCTCAGGGGTCGGCTCCCCCAGGCCTTAGGAGCACACAACCTCTGCAGTGGGAACACACTCCACAGGAGATCCAGCCTTAGGAACTCCCCAGTAACCTGGAGGTGTGAAGGCTGAAGGGGGTGATGGCAGGGCAGGCAGGGACAGCAGCTCTCTGCTGCAGCCCACCTTGGAGATAAACCTCAGCTGGTGGGGTGTCACTGCTGTGTGAGTCCACTTAGGGGGTGGCCTGCTGCTGAGCCAGGAGGGGTGGGCTTTTCTGGGGGTTGAGAGGGATGCAGTCATGTACAAAGCATCCTGACTGTCCAAACCTAAAAAACCCCCAACTAAAAATAAAATTAAATGTATTGAGCATAGAACTGGGACTTGCTTTAGCTGCCTCTCAACTTGTGCTCTCTATTAGAACAGACACCCAAGTCTGCTGCAATTCAAATAGCTTCTGGTAGGAGTAACAGTAGGAAGCTCCAGGAATAATCTTCATCTTTGTTCCATGCACGTGCATTTGGCATTCAAAGAACATTTTTTGTTTCTGTGGTGCCTCTTTTGGTGTGTATGTTTTCCCTTCTTTCCCTGTCTCCTGTCCCATTAGCCCAAGGTGCTGTAAAGATCATAGAATCATAGAATGATCAGAGTTGGAAGTGACCCCCCAGAGATCATCCAGTCCAACCCCCCTGCAAGAAGCAGGGACACCCCCAACTAGATCAGGTTGCTCAGGGCCTCATCCAACCTGGCCTTGAACTTCTCCAGGGCTGGGGCATCCACCACCTCCCTGGGCAACCTGTTCCAGTGCTCCACCACTCTTACAGGAAAGAACTTTCTCCTAATATCCAATCTAAATCTCCCTCCCTCTATTTTAAAACCATTAAGATGCCGTGTGACGTGGTGACCTCCCGAGCACTGCCTGTCTTCACCCTCGCAGGTGTTGCTGCTGGTGGGTGCCAAGCCCTGGCCTGTAGGCAGAGCTCCTCTCCCCCCTCCATCTGTACCTGCTTCCTAGCAAGGCACCTCACAGGAAAAATGACTGGATGGACAGAAGGCTGCTTGTGACAGGGTTCTAAAGAGCCCTGAAATCACACGCGGATCTCACCGCACATCCCCGGCGTGTGTCAGGCAAGAGCTTTCTGTGACCCTTTGTGAAACGGGGTCTCTGCTTTGTGGAGGCTGTGTGTTAAAGACAGGCTTCCAGCTGTCTGTGGCAGTGGGGAGCACAGGTTGTTCTCACTGGTGGAGACTGACTGGTCTGCAACACTTCATCCTAACTCCTGACACCCAGAAAGCGAAGCCCACCCGCTGCAGGGACGCGACTGAACTGCTCGTGTCTGGCACTGCGCGAACACCCGCGCCGAGGGCCCCGGCACTGCGCGCCCGCGTTCCTGACGTGGTGGGCTGCGAGTGCAAAGGCACTGTTTGCCTAGAAACTACTGGAATGATGGGCTTCACACGAATTTACCTCTCTAGAGAGAGGGGTGTATAGTGATGTGCAAACATCTCCAGAGCAGGTGGAGGAGGTGGACTGCTGTGGGGAGTTGTAGATGAGAGAAGCATCTTGCTGGTACCACCAGCAGATGCTACGTGGTACCAGCAGTCTTGGCTGTTCCATCTCTGCCAGGACTGCAGTGCTGGTCACACCAGTGAGTGCCTCTGCATCGTGAACAGCAGCAGCATGGCGGTGGCTTCTGGGATGGATCAGACCCCTGGGGTGATTGAAGAACCAGAGAGGTTCTGTTCTGCAACTCAGTTCTTGTCCCACCTATGCAGAGGGGGTTTTACGGCGCGGTTGTCTCGTGGTTCAGAGAGGTGGTAAGTCCCTGTGAGGGGGGATGGTATTTCTAGAGGCTTTTTACTCTTAGGGTGAAACAAGACTCAGCTCTGTTTATTCTGCGCCCTCTTGGCATAGCTTGTGTGGCTTTACAAGGCAGAACCACGCAGGAAGACAAATGGTTCAATAAGACAGTGCCAGGAGAGGCTCCGCTGTTTTTCTCATCTTCCTGTGTAATAAGTTATGTTTTTATGTACTCCCATTGTTGTGGCAGTGTTCATCAGGTGATGGCTGCGTGGCAGGGAGGTTTGTTGCAGCTGAAGCTCTCAGACAGTGTGTTCCCATGGGGCTTTTAAATGTTGTGGAGGCTGGAATTCTGTTTTTGAAGCAAAATTGCTTCCCCCACATGTGTTGGAGATGACTAGACTATTTACGCACCGCTGATTTTCCCTTTGTTCCCGGCGAGCGCTCGGGTAGAAGCCGGGGTCGGCTGTGCAGGGGTGGTGTCAGCGCGGCGCGGCGGCAGGAGAGGTGCTCTCACTGCTCCCCACCCTGTCGAGCCTGATGCAGAGGACAAATACACACTCAGATCTGACACTGTTTCTGTAGTAATTTTCTGGTTTTATTTGTTTAATGTTTCTGCAAGAGGTAACAGAGTTTCTGCCCGGTTCTCTCAGGAAAAGATGCACGAGAGAGATACAGGCTGCTCCTCTGTGTCACGGTGATGCCTCCAGCTTCCTCAAAACACGCCTTATAAAGCTGCTCAGGTTGCATTAGCAGCCTGTAAATTCTTCCCTTGCCTACAGAAAGGGTTTGATGTTTTGTTGGGGTTTTTTTTTTACGATAATGTAAACAAGGTCTTTGAACCCACAGTTAAAAAAGGGGGGGGGGGGGGGTGGAAATCCTTTTATGGAAACTGTCGGGTTTTTAAATCTGGAATGGCTTAAAAGAAACATCACATGTCCTTGTTTGTGCTGATGTCACATGCATTACTCCACTGCTTGTGGTATCTCCTTAGCGCTGCCCTTAGGCCTCGGGGCGAGGCGCCAGCGAATATCCAGTGTTCTTGGCTCCTCAAACGCTTCTATTCAGGGCCGCGGCAGTCAGCTGGAAAGGAAACAGCAGTGAAGTAACAGAAATGGATTTTATATATTTATGTCTCGAGCTTTCCCCCTCCTTCGTGGGTGAGGGTATAGCGCAGTTTTAGAGTTTGGCTTCGCTGTGGAAGACTTGTGAAGGACTAGGCCCCAGCGCTTTATTGTAACAGGCACGTAGGCACCCAACTGGGTGCCTACGTGCCTGTTACAATACAGCGCTGGGGAGTTCTCCCAGCACAGACTGGTTTTGCTGGCTGCTTTGTTGGGTGTCACAGGGCCGTGCTCAGGTGGCCGGGTGCTGCGGCTCCGGCGGTGTCGTGCCAGCCCCACGGGGCCTGTGTGTGACTTCAGGCGCACTTCAGATGGGTTTGGTTGACGGCTCCGCGCGGTGTTTGCACCCCAGATCTGCACCTTCCCTCTCCTTGCTGGCACAGCTCCTCTGGGAACATGTGCACCAGTGTTTCCTGAGGAGCTGCTTTCCGTGGGAGGGGAGGTCTTTGCTCTGGTGGTGTTTCAGGCCGGGCTTCCCGGACCGCGGGACCCCGCTGTGCGCAGCGATGCGCAGCACGAGGCTTCAGAGGCCAAGGGTGCTCCACCTTAGGGACAGTCTTGCTGAAAGGGTTCTTCCAGAGCGGGGTCTCCAGAGATGTTGAGGTGTTACTGTATGGACCCAGGTGCTATCCAAACAAAAAGGCTGAATTTTTATTCAGTTGGGTTTGTCTCTTTAAATTCTTTTTTAATTAATCTTTTTTAATTTTAAAGAAATATAAAATCATTCCACACCCTGACCGGGGTGTGTGAGGCAGCAAGAGCTAATTAGGGACTAAATAGAATTGCTGCTCGCTTTCTGACAGCCTGTGGAAGTTGGGAAAGGGGTGTTGTCTTCTCATGGAATTAAAGCTGAAGGTGAGGGTCGTTTGGCTGCCCCTGCATGGGAGGCAGAAGGGGGAAATGAGTCCAGACTGGGCAAAGGGGGTGACAGGGGCTGTGTGTCGTGGGACAGGAAGGCAGAGGCACGAGGGATTGTCAATGATGGACTCTCTAGTACTGTATCTTAATGTTGGGGGGGTTCTTTGGTTTGTGTGTTAACACAAGACCCTCTTCCACCTTCACAGAGAGCGAGATCCATTCTCGTGCTGTGTTTGAGGCCCAGGGCTATCTCTTGGGACTGTCCAGTTCTGCTGTGTCGGGGAGATGCTGCTTTCGTTGTGCACCTGCTACTGTTCCGCTCCGTGCTGTTGTTTAACCAGTGTGGGACCTTGTGCAGATCTAACCATGGATGTGCTCAATCAGCTGATCTCACACTCCCTGAAGTATTAATGTGTCCCTGGCCACAACTGAAAACAACATCATTTAGAAGTGAAAGATTAGGGAGCATATTTGGGGGATTACAATTAATTTTAGTGTAATTTTCTTCTTGGGGGAAGCGGCGCTTCACCTTGTGAGTGTTTCCTGGTTTAATTTTTTTCAGGATGGGGAAGGGGATGGGTTGTTGGGAAAAGGTACCCAGAGAGGCGGTAGCTGTATGATGGAGTAAGCACGTGGTGGTATTTCAGAGAGGAAAACACAAGAGAAATACCAAATCAGGATAAAACCATGAAATGCTTCTGGCTGTCACGGGACTGTGTGTGGTGAAGTGTGGAAGGTAGTGGAGAAGGTTGAGATAGGAGCTGTCACGGCGAATCAGTGGTTTGAAAGACGGTCGAAATGTGACACGGGGATCTCGGCCTGTGAAAATTCCGTCACTTCATTTTCCATCAGCATGGAGCGGTTCTCCCGAGCGCGCGGTTGGTTGGGCTCCAGCTGGGGCTCCTCAAACACCTCAGTAAGTGGTTCTGCTGTGTGTTTCCTGTCCAGGTTTGAGTTGATGCGCATGTGCTGGCAGTACAACCCGAAGATGAGGCCTTCCTTCCTGGAAATAATCGGTAGCATTAAGGACGAGCTGGATCCAGCCTTCAAAGAGGTCTCCTTCTTCTACAGCGAGGAGAACAAGCCTCCGGACACAGAGGAGCTTGACCTGGAGACTGAAAACATGGAGAGCATTCCTTTAGATCCCTCCTCCACCCTCCAACCCACTGACAAGCACTCAGGACACAAAGCCGAGAACGGCCCCGGCGTGGTGGTCCTTCGGGCCAGCTTCGAGGAGAGACAGCCGTACGCACACATGAACGGGGGACGCAAGAACGAGAGGGCCTTACCGTTGCCCCAGTCTTCGGCCTGCTGATCCTTAGAACCAGAATCTCACAGAAACAAAACACAGAAAAAAAAACAAACACGTGCATCGGGGGAAGAAAGAAAGAAAAAAAAATTACAATATATTCAAAAGCCTACTGTACCTCAGTGGATCTTCAGAACTGCCATAGCTGCACTTGGGAGAACCCTTTTTTCAGTAAACGAGTTATCGTATTTTTCTTTTTTCAATATGCAAGCAGATGTTTGTTTCAGTAAAGGACTCCGTTCATGGGGAACACAGTTGGCCTTTTAAAACTCTAATGTTAACACTTAATAGCAACAGAAAACTTGAGATCTGATGTCTCTCTCTCTCTCTCTCTTTCCTCTCTCTTCTTTCTCTTTCTTTCTGTCTCTCTCTTTGCTTCATAATGGGAAACATATCTGCGTGCAAGTTCAACCGTACAGCACTTTTATCAGATCAAAGATATCGCAGGCCAGGTGGCTCCCCGGTACCTTGCAAGCACCTGCCTAACACTGTAGGTCTTTATCTAAAAAAACAACAAACAGACAAAAAAAAAAACAACAACCAAACAAACAAAAAAAACCCCACAAAAAACCCCCCCACAGCAATTAAAGACTGGATTTTTAATGTTGCTCTTTAATCTTTTTAGGAACATGTAAAAGAATAAACAAGGGCCATCATTCGTCCAAGGTTGTTACCATTTTCAACGCTGCCAAATTTTGCCAAAAAAACAAAAACAACAAACCTGAACTCTTTGGTTTTTGGTTTTTTGGGTTTTTTTTTTTTTTTTCTTTTTGTAGGTGTGGAAGGAGCACAGTAATCAACTGCTCTGTTTAAAAGAGATCCTGACCAATACGTTCTATTCAATCATACACTGGTATTATAAAAAAACAAAAAAATACTAAAAAAAAATTCGAATTGTCTAGATCTTTTTTTCAAAACTGGACAAAATGTGATTATTTTTTTTTCTTGTGATGGAGAAGATAAAAGGGATGGGGTAAAGAAACAGCCCTCCCTCCACCCCTGTCCCCATCCCAATGAATTCTGGACAAAACTGGCAGTGGTGAGCTAAACAAACACGTGCATTTCGTACACACATTAGAAAACAAAAAGTCAACTGCACGCCAAAAACGAAACATGAAAACCATGAAAATAACCTGCAGAGATCTCCATCGTTGCAGCCTGCCTTCCTTCACAGGCTTGCAAGGAAAAAAAAAAAACAGCTAGAAACATAAATTGGAGAAGACAAAAAAAAGCAGTAACCGGATTCAAGTATATCGATGCTTTGTTGACCTTTTCTCTTGATTATTAAGACTTCTCGAAGGGTCTTGCAGTTCTATGTTAGACCATGGATCATTTGCATACACATTGTCTTTTGTGTCACTTTTATAACTTTTTTACGGTTCAGATACTCATCTATATGTCTGTACAGAAAAAAAAGCTGCTATTTTTTTTGTTCTTTATCTTTGTGGATTTAATCTATGAAAACCTTCAGGTCTGCCCTCCTTCCCTTCCCTTCCACTTCAACAGATTTTCTTATGCTTTGTACTATAGTGTGTAACTTTTACTTCCTCCTTCCCAGTAACTGATACCTTTCATATGATTTGCCATGAACTGTTTAATGCCTTTTTATAAATACATTTCCTCCTTTTTTTTTTTTTTTATTTCTTTTTTTTCTCCCATTAGTTACTTTACACCATCTTGGCTGTGTGGGCTACAGGGCTTTTGAGGGGGACATGGAGAAAGAAGGGACACCCCGCACGGAAGCGCTCTAGCAGGGCCGTGCCGTGGTGTTTTTAAATCCCAGTTTTCCTTCCTTCCTTCCTTCCCACTAACCTCTGCCCAGACAGCAGGCGAGTCTCTTACAGTGCAAGGCATGATACAAACTCAGGTCAGAAAAAAAAAACAAAACAAAAGGTAAATATTTAGTACATTCGTGTTCAGTGTTGATATTCATTGTTGTACAAGGGTCCTACCCCTCCTTCCCTCCCCGCTTGTTTTGGTTGTGGCACACATCCACCCACCCATCCCCACACAGACACACACACAGATTATATATATATATATATTTTTTATTTGTTATTTGTTTCAGTTGTTGGGTACAACAGCAGACACCAGGCTTTTGGGTCACCAATTTTTAAAGAGACTGTTTTAACCCTTCCACCTCCTGAACAAGAGCTACACCAGCTGCAGCTGGCGATGCCAGACCTTTGTAGGGTGGCTGTTGGCCACCAGGCTCCCAGCCCCAGCTCTTCACCCTCGCTCAGGGAGGGCACCCGGGGCTGCACTTTGCACCCCTGCTTATAAACCAACCAACACCACCCANGGCCTCCGCCCAGACACCAGGCGAGTCTCTTACAGTGCAAGGCATGATACAAACTCAGGTCAGAAAAAAAAAACAAAACAAAAGGTAAATATTTAGTACATTCGTGTTCAGTGTTGATATTCATTGTTGTACAAGGGTCCTACCCCTCCTTCCCTCCCCGCTTGTTTTGGTTGTGGCACACATCCACCCACCCATCCCCACACAGACACACACACAGATTANAGATTATATATATATATATATTTTTTATTTGTTATTTGTTTCAGTTGTTGGGTACAACAGCAGACACCAGGCTTTTGGGTCACCAATTTTTAAAGAGACTGTTTTAACCCTTCCACCTCCTGAACAAGAGCTACACCAGCTGCAGCTGGCGATGCCAGACCTTTGTAGGGTGGCTGTTGGCCACCAGGCTCCCAGCCCCAGCTCTTCACCCTCGCTCAGGGAGGGCACCCGGGGCTGCACTTTGCACCCCTGCTTATAAACCAACCAACACCACCCAACGCAGCAGAGCCCATGGCTGTGGGGCTGGGTGGAAAGCGGGTAGCTGGGGCCAGTGGCTGGGCTGGCCTCCACTTGAGTGTGGGCAGCTGTGGAGGCCTGAGCAAGGAGAAGGTTGTGGTGTAAAGCACAGCCCAAACCTCAGAACAAAAGCAGAAGGGGGGAGCTCGTTCAGCTGCAGGAACCCTGGGGCAGGGGGGGCATCGGGAAGTCTACGAGCCGTAGGGTTGCTCGTCTTGGGTTGGTGACAGCGTCACAGCCTCTGTTCAGCACTGATCCCACCAAGTGATGGCAGTGAAGAGGTGGTTCTGGGGTGGAAATGTTTCCATCTTTGGAGTAAGAACAAAGAATTAAAATATACTGATTGCTAGTTTTGACTGGAGATTTTAAAAAGTTTGTAGTGCTTTTTTTTTTGCTTGTGTAGTTTAGGTCCCATTATCTTCTCTTGCCTCTGTCCCATAGTTATTTTTCCCTTATAAAAATGAAAAAGACAAAAAAGTTAATTAAGAAGGTATTCTATGTAGGATTTTTTATTTATTTTTGTGATATCAGTTTAAATCACTGTAGAGATGCCCCATAATAAATTTAAATACTGAGATAAGGGTTTTTGAGTATGACGGGGGACAGTTTTTGATTTATTTTTTTTTTTTCAAACATTTATCTACCTCACTCTTATTTTTTTATATGTGTGTATATAAAAAAAATACATCTCACATTTCTCAGCAGCCAATAAATGCCGTTGATACTGGTAACCTCTCACTCCATATACCACATGCTCTAGGTTCTGGAGGAGAACAGTCACTGCCTGCCACAAAGGGTCACCTCAGAGTATTTGCCTCAATTCAAAGGAGTTTTCCCAAACTTTTTGGTTCAGATTGGTTGTTGTGTGGAAAAACCTGGGAGTTGCCTCACTTCAGGTGATGTTCTTTAAGGAGGCATAAAGAATTTTTAATGTGCTGTCACACTGTCCTCGGGTCAGCAATGAAATGCTGCATCTTTACATGAGTGGAGATGCAGCTGACCTGCTATGAGGACTTTAAATTAAGAGTATTTGGTTAAATCTGTTACAGAAATTGATTGGTTACAATATTTGAAGGTCCAGAGGGATGCTGGAGGAAAGGGAATGGTCTTTCTGTTGTCCCAAAGAATGGACTAAGTCATTCCTGCCAGTTTTTCCTCAGATGCCACAAGCACCACCAAGATACCTGGATGAATCAGCACCTGAATGTGCTCTTAGAGCATTGCATTTGTGCCCAAAAGACCTGTTGCAGCCCAGCCTGCCTGAGGATACTACCCCATCCTGCTGCTTCTGTTCCATGAGAGAACTGAATTTAAATATTTTATTTTCAAAACTACCATTGGGTTGGTTTAACATGCCAGTAAAACGTCCGTTCCCTGTTCTTCCCTTGTTTGGTTCTGATGTGCTACCCATCACCTGTTAACTGCCCTCTGACAGCATCTAACTGGTTTATAGCACACAGGACTGACATGAACTTGCCATCAACTCGGTGACTGTAGACACACCTGTAGGTGCCACCCAATGGCACCGGGCTGTGTGGTGTGTCGACACGCCGGAGGGAAGGGACAGCATCCAGAGGGACCCTGACAGGCTGGGGAGGTGAGACCATGTGAACCCCATGGAGTTCAACCAGGCCAAGGGCAAGGTCTTGCACATGGGTCAGGGCAATCCCAGGCACGACAGGCTGGGATGACAGTGGGTGGAGAAGGACTTGTTGGATGAGAAGCTCAGCGTGACCCAGCAGTATGCGCTGGCAGCCCAGAAAGCCAACTGTGTCCTGGGCTCATCCCCAGCAGTGTGACCAGCAGGTCATGGGGGGGTTCTGCCCCTCTCCTCAGCTTTGGGGAGACCCCCTGCAGTGCTGCATCCAGCTTGGGGGCTCCCTCAGACAAGGAGGACATGGTGATGGTCTGAGTGATGGAGCACCTCTGCTCTGGAGACAGGCTGGGAGAGCTGGGGGGTGGTTCAGCCTGGGAAAGAGAAAGCTCTAGAGAAGACTTTACATCCCCTTCCAGTCCATCAAGGGGCTCCAGGAAAGCTAGAGAGGGCCTGTGACAAGGGCAGGGAGGGACTGGACAAGGGGAATGGCCTTCAGCTGATGGCAGGTAGATTAGATTAGATAGAAGGAAGAAATCCTTCCCTGGGAGGTGAGGAGGCCCTGCCCAGAGAAGTTGTAGCTGCACTTGGGTCCCTGTCAGGGTTCAAGGCCAGGTTGGATGGGGAAGTAGGGGGAACCAGGTGGGCTTTTAGGTCCCTTCCAACCCAAACTGATTGAACCCGATGCAGATTGTTTCTCCTCTCCAGCTGTGGGAGCTGTTGGTGCAGGTGTTGGTTGTGGTATCTGAGTAAGGTGGTGCTGGCTGCCTCAAGGTGTCTGCAGCCCCTTGGAGTTGTTCTCTGGAGCAGCGTTTCTCCAAGCCCTGAGAAACCAGCAAACTCCCAAGTGTTCCCGAGGTGTTTGGTGGATTCCGGTGCCCCTTTGGTGCAGTGACCGTTCCCCTCTCTCGCACATATTGATTACCACAACTGGAGATCCTCAGATCTTTCAGCTGGCTAGGAGGGTTTTGTTCAAACTGTCCAAGTTACTGGTTTTATAACTGTATGTAGGTGGTTTTAAAAACGCGCTAGGAAGAAACACTAATGACGTAGCACCCACCATGAGAAACATTTCAAAGAGCACTTGAGTAGAAGACAGTCGTGTGACATCACACACACGTGTGTGGTGACAGTCAGCTCTCCTGGACCAAACCACCTTCAGGATACCATTGTGTTCTGTGTTTGCAATTCAAGCTTAATCCTTTTTTTTTTTGTTCTGTTTGTTTTCATAGCTTTTTTTTTTTTTTTTCTCGTTGTTGTTGTTGTGTTTTGTGCATTTCCAATAGCTTTATTCACGTGGGTTTTTCATGCAGACTTCCCTTGGACAGTAAATCGAGTTGTTTGTGCATGTGAACAACGGAGAATTAATGTTGGCTTGATAGAGTCATAATATGGTTTGTAATTTTGTTCTTCCCTGAGACCACTGGCTTGTCTGGTATGAAAAATTTATTTAGAACTTCAGCTGTGTTTGAATAAAATGAAAGTAACCCGATTTGTTGATAAATTAAAACCAAAAGCCCACCCAGCCCCTGAAAAAAACAGCATTTTGACAAATGGTACCGAGATGTTTTAACGCAGTGGGATGAAATTGGTGTCGCTCTGGCTTTGATTTTACTGCTCAGCCATTGTTCCCCCCAGTATGTAAAAGCTGCTGGGTGGCACCGAAGGTGGTTTGGTCGCAAAGGAGCGCAGCTCCCACGTGGTGTCAGTGAGGCCATGGGTAAGCTCAGCAGCTGAGTGTGGTGGAGAGCAGGAGGCCGGCCTGCACCAAGGCGTGTGATGCCGTTGCTCTTCACGCTGGTTCTAGGCACGTTCGCGCTGACGCTCCTCTTGGTCTTGCAAAAGAAAGGAGAGGAAGCCCAGTCTGCCCAGGACTGGTTGCCAGAGGGAACCGCTCTCAGGTCCTCTGGGAACTGCTGAGGGGTGTTCGGTCCTATCCGGGTCTGAGTCGGCAACACTCCTATTGTTGGTGTAACTCCATACATATATATCTATATATACATATATATATATCTCCATATGTATATCTATAATATAGATATATATATGTTTAAACCTTTTCATTCCATTAGTACAAGTAACACTTGTTTCCTGTTATTCTTATTTTGTTTGTCAACCGTGTATTTAATCGCTGGGCTGAACAACGGTGGAGGAAGGTGCAAGGGATCCACTCCTTACTAACTAACCAGTGATAAAAGCCAGATATTGCAACTTAACCCATGAGTAGTTGCACAGACAAGAATTTAAGAATGATGTAGAAACAACACTAGTGGCCAGGGGTGCTGAAGATACAGAACTATAAACAGGCAGGAGGGCTTCGAAGGAGGCCTCGGGTCAGGGACTGGATGCTCAGAGACAGTGAACTGACATGGAGTGTGGCCAGGTGGGTCAGAATTGAGAAGGGCTTGTGTGGAGACACGTGGAGACAAAGGCCACGGAGATGGGCGTTTACAGAGCCGCGGGGCTCACAGAGGTGGGAGTTGGTTTCCTGAGCTTGGTTTGTGGGGCAGCACCAGAGCTCGGGCGTCGCAGTTCTGGTCGTTGGTACTTGTAAACAAAGCTCTGGACTGTCCAGCTGGAGTCGGTTCATTACCAGGAGTTAATTGGTGGTTGTCATCAGGCTCAACTTAAAACTGGTCTGTTTGCAAGTACCTTAAGACTATCACGAGTTTGTGTGTGTGCATATGTGTGTGTGCTCATGGGTTCTCTCCTCTGTTGGGTATGTGTTCTGTTGATGAGTATTTCATTAGCATTTTCAATAGGGCTTTAAGTCCAGTAGATTACGGGTAGTCAGTTGACGAAGATCTGGTTTACAAGAACTAATTAAATGTTTCATTGCATTTTGTAAGTACATAGAATAATTTTATAAAATGTTTGTAGTTTATAAATGCCTAAAATATAATTTAAGGGCACTTTTCTGTGTCTGTGTGGGTGTGTCTGTATGTGATCAGGTTTTTGATGGTACCAGTTTCCTAGCTAGCTTTACAATATGCCAAAAAGGATCGTGGACTTGTCCAATTCACAGCGTGTCCCTCTCCCCCTACCCGCCCAAGCTTCGTGTCCCAGCATACAGCGAGCGAATAAAGGAGTTGGGGAAATGTTCTGTATCTTCAGTATCCTGGTCTTCCAGAGCCCTCTGGTTGGGGTGGGATCATCTTAACTGGTCACTTCACTTTACTGTCTAGGGCAGTTACCTTAATGGATTACAGGAACCTCACTGGTCAGGGAAACAGAACGGGTTTTGCTGCTACCCAGGCTCGCTGTGCTGTTCAGTACCTGCTTTACGGTGGCCGTGTGGTGTGAAGGATGCGACTGCGTAAGAGACAGAGGGAAGACCGTTTTTTATAAATGCTATCAGAGAACTATTTGCAGATTTCCTATTGCTGAAAGTTTGTATGCAGCCTCTAAAGATGCTGAGCACCATTTGAAGCTTTGTTGAAATGAGCAAGGCAGGGTCCCTATTTATTTTTATTTAAGAGTCTTGAGACACCTTCCCCCTCACTCCCCCCCCAGATTTGACCAACATCACCAAAGGGTTACCACGATTTAGATACTGTTGAAAAATCAGCTCTTCTGTTTTCTGAACCAGTGAGGTTTGAGATGAAAGGATTGGCCAGAGTTTGTCTACCTCTGGGACAAAAACAAAACTAGAAAGTGCTAAGGAATGGATGCAGTTGCAAATACAACATTTTCCAAGTTTTCTTGTTTAAATTTTTTTAAGAGAAAATTAAACAATAACATGGCCAATTTATTACATAAAAAGACTTGCTGTGTATAAATTATTCCTAAAGAAATTCCTGTGTTTATATTAAAATGAATCAGTAGATAAAAAAAAAATTTCAAAATGTTTTTGTATATTCTGTTGTAAGAATTTATTCCTGTTATTGCGATATACTCGGGATTCTTTACATTATGAAAAGAAGAAACTTTGTCTATTTTGAATGGCTGAAGCTAAGGCTCCTTTAGTTTCTCTTACTCTGCTTTTTTCTAGTAGTTTCAGTACTACATGATTTAAGTTAAATAAAAGAATTCTGTATGCATTTGCCTGTTTCTGAATTCATCACTCCTTATGCAGAGCATAAGATTAGAAAACTCAGAGCAAATCTCTGTGTTTCTCCTGCCCTTTTTGGCTGTGATTAATTGAGCTGCTCTGGATAATGGTGGTAGAGGTAAGAACTGACATTACTTTGTATGAAATCAGAAGTGTTCTCAACCAGTGACACCGAACCCGTGGACCCCTTCCCAGTGGGACTTGGAGTCCTGTTTTGCAGTAGGTAGTCCCTTTGAACAAGGTAAGTGTTCTTGTTTCTTCCTTTGACAAAACCCTGATTATTCACCCTTGGAACAAGGAGGGATTCAGCCCACCAGCACGTGGGTATCAGTTTTCTGTAACGGTCATGGGAGAAGAGAGCGGGAGGAAAACAAGCGGTACCTTGGCTTTTCCAGTTCCTGACTGGAAAGGATTTGACTGGAGTAGGGGACGATGGTGGCCCACAGCTTCATCAGCTCCCTGTGCTGGCAGGTTCATTTGTTGTCCTTCTTACTGACATGATGCTTTTGTTTCCCTGGAGAAATCCCAGGTGTCCACATGAAGCTGCTGCTGTCCTGTTGTAGCAACTGGTTTTGGAAAACACCTGGTAATGTTCTCTCATCCTTGTCTGTCACGGTACAAGCGAGATTGAGCCGAGCGTGCACCGATGTTCCCCGGGTGCTGAGGGGAAGTGCTGTAACCCTCTGTCATACCCAGCTCCTGTGGTGCTGCACTTCTCAACACAGCTGTGCCTGAGATGTGGAGGAGCCTGGCTTGGCAGAGGAGAAGCACAGAAGTGATCTGTCACTGCCCAAGTGTTACAATTTGAGATCTTGTTTGGTTCCTGTGTTCTAAGGAACACAAGGTGCCACAGCGCAGCGTTCAGCGATTGCCTTTCTTGGGACGAGTCAGTGCTTTGATTTCCGTCTGGAAGTTTGTGGATAGCAATGGTCTCCTCAGCCAACAGCTGTCCTGGGGCTGTGCTGGGCAGAAAGACCGTGGTGGTTTCTTTTGGGACAGGTGCTGGGAATGTGAGTTGAGCAGTGCTGTGGGGCAGCTGAAACCCGAAGTACTGACAGCATTAGAGTTCCTGCTGTTGGATTCCTGCTTGTCAGTTACTTTCTTTGAAGTCACCCTGGGTTTGTAGCTCGTTTCTGATGTGGGAACCAGCAGGTCGGTAAGAGATCATTATAAAACTTCACATAACGGGATCCCTGCGTGTGTTTCATTCCCCCATGTGTACATTTTGTTTAATGTGGGCATGTTGAATGGCTGAACTACCTCCCTGGACTTGGACAGGGCTGAGGTGAACCTTTGTGACATCCATCTGATGCTGAATGTCCAGGTGGCTGTAAACATCCATCTGGGTTAATCTCTAACCATCAGAACTCGGATTAAGCATTTAAAATGTTTCAAGTACAGTTTCATGCTTTCTTAAAGGTGAAGCAAGCTTATCACTATCAGCAATCCACACCTCCAGTCATTTGTTCTTCCCTCTCAAGCTGTTGACACCAGAGAGATCTGAAAGGGTGTTTGGGTTTTGTAAAGAAATCTCACCGAAGGTAGTGTGGAATATAAAATCCTTTATGTAGGGGTTTTAGTCTTCAGGTTTGCTTTGTTTAAGAGAGTCAGGAATTGCCTTCTAAGAACTGACATTTTTTCTTTCTTCCCCACACTGTTTTAACATTTCTAAGATAATTGTCTGTAATGCTTTTCCTAGAAGGTCTGCTGTTACTGACTGGGATAATGGAGGCACATGGATGAAGGCTGCTCTTCCATTGCCATAATACAGAGAGGTGTAGTAGGTGTAATCACAGATATACCTGCAATATTAAGATAAAATCAAACTCGAAACCTGGATTAAGGAACAGAAAACTTTGCTTAAATGTAAATATTCTTTAAGTAGCCAAACCAGATTTGGTTTATGAAATTGAGACATATTTGCTTAGTGAATGAAGGAAATGCTGAAATAAACCAAGTCTGAGAAACAAATGTTCCTTATCTGATGGTTTGTTTTCTCAGACACCCACCCAGAAAGAAATTTAAATAAAAAAATCACAAGATATGCATTCTTTCCTGGGCTTCTATCAGCTATGTGAGATGATAACTGCCTGTTGGAAAGTGCAAACCTGCCATTCTGGTAGGTTAATACAGTTTTTTGTGCAAGTCCTATAATCTGGAGGGATTTTTTTTTCCTTACCACCCTATCTTTTAACTCACTAAGGGACAAAATCCACTGATTTTTTTATTTTTTTAAAATGAGATAATTTTCTGTTTTCTATGTTTCCCTTTTAAAAGAAGACTAGCATAGCAGAACACTGCTTCAGTACTTTTGAAACACAGAACGAGATCACAAGCATCGTTGTAAAGGTACCTATAATTGCTCTGTTTCTTCAGTGTTTGTATTTACATTTTGTAGCCTTCCCAGTTGGGAAAAACAGATTAAAATCTGCTACTAGTCAGTTTTGCTTTCAGACTCTCCTAATAGCTCAGGTTTACTGGAGTTGTTAATCACAGGGTGTGCTGTGTTGAAACTCGTTTATTTTGGACTTCACAAATCCAGGGAAAAATTATCTACTGGCTGTAGCTTTTTATGAAGGCTTCTTTACCCAAAATTTAAATTGATCCCAATTTTATACCTGTGCTCCTCTGTAGACTTTGCTTCAAAGTGATTTTATTTGGAGGAAAAGCCATTGCAAAGTTCCTTCAAGGTTAAATGAGCTGATTTGAGTTAATTCTGGTTTTAATGTGAGACCCCAGTATGCCGCGTTTACCTTCCCGCATCTCTGGAAAAGATGATATCAATCCCTTCCACTGAAATGTTTTTCCAGAGAGTCTTCATATTAATTGTAGATTCAATCTTTTCTGGGCCATCTAGCATGCAACAGCCACCTTCTGGGTGAAAACCACAAGCATCCATCTCTCGGTAGCCTTTGTTCTTCCCACACTGCTCAAGGATGATGATTGCTTTGGCGGATGAAGCCAGCCCGACGTGAACAGTAAGCTGGTTTTTCCCACCAGAGGGAATAACAGGAAATTAAAAATGAGATCTGCTTTTAAAAAAACATTCAATGCAATAGTGTCAAGCAGTATGTGAAATAGCAGCTTCAAGGTAGGGAGCCTTGCTGTAGTTGATGTCTAAAGAAATCATAAATTGGGACAAAAAGGTGCTTTAGTTTGAGTTTTGTTGTGTCTAGGCAGCTCAGGACTTCAGAGCTGTGGTACCTTTTTTTGCAATTTATGGTTGATATTTTTCACCCTTTGTTTTGTGTGCAGTTACACTGTTTGGATGGCAGGGGTTGAAAGAGCATGCTAATTATTGTATTCTCCAAACTTCAGTTTGAAACCTTTATCACAGGTAATATAACAGTCACTTTCCAGAGTTATCTGATGTGTGTAGTGGGCAATACTTCTTAAAGCTCAGAATAACCGTATACATAAATGGAGAAAATTGTGTGACTAATTACCCGTGGCTGAAGAGTTGTCCAGATCTTGAATACTTGCTCCTTTGCTTTTTGGTAAACCACTGGCAGCTGCAGGATATGGAGATCTGTGTTTTTACCAAGGCCTCTCTTGGACAGCTCCTGGGTTTACAAAAAGAACACCATGGGCATGTAAGAGCATTGGTTTTCTCAGGCAATGGTGAAGAATTCAGGCTGAAAGCACCAGAAACGGGAATGCAATGCAGCCTAATCCCGTGGTTCCTGAACACTGGTCTGCAGTGAGATTCATTTGTTTTGTGGTAGCTCCCCTTTTGTAACTGGAAGAGACTAAAAGGTGGTGACCTATTTCCTAACATCATGTCCATTCAGAGCTCGTGTGTTTCCAAAGGGATGCTCAGTCTCCACTGGGTGGGAGTGGTTGTTGCTCTGGGACTGGCCCATGTGAAGCTATGAAATACAGGATCTCTCAGAAAGGGTTCACACTTGGAAGTATCTAAGTAGGCTCTGATACAGGTAATAGCCATTCCTCTGAAAAATCTAGTAGATAAACCTGCACTTCTGAAGAGACACAAATGGGGGAGAATTCAATTAACTGTCCACTTGAGTGACATGTGATCTCCTTTGGACTGACTCAGGTTAAGTTCTGCTGGAGGCAAACATCAACATGGTCACATTTAGAGTGGGGTTAATTTCTTTTTGGTCTAAAATGTTTGTCTAGCAAAAGGAAATGTCACTTACTCAGATGTTGTTTCTCTGTCATTTACATAGAGTTGATGTTCCAGCTGGAATCTTTTTTCACAGGAGCAGATTGGCAAGATGGTTGGAAGATGGTCTGGAGAATAAATGTCACCGGGAAATGACTTGAAATTATTTTGTCAGCGGAATGTGACTAACGAACAAGGCATAAGCCCCTGAGCAGAAGGGAGATGCTGCAATGGCAGGATGCAAAAGGAATGCATGTGAGGTAGAAGGTTTTGTCTCAGAAAAGTAAAATGGTGGTTGAAGGTATTTGAAGTTTCCATGAGGGCTATAGGCAGAAGGTCAACATCAGAGGTATGTGATTAGCCCAAGAAACCTGGAATGTTTCATCAAATGCCATTGTCTTCTCAAGCTTTTGCTCTCATGCAGATGAGGACCACAGTTTGAAGCTGTGCTAACTGGGAAATTTGCCCTTCAACACTGGCTTCCTATATGAACTGTTCCAATTTTCTTGTCAGCGGAAACATTGATTAGCTGTGCTCAATAAACTATCTGACACAAGCAAGGAAACAATGCCTGCAGGGAAGTAAACACATTTAGAGAACAGTGCCAGCCTTTTTTCCTCTGGGCGCTGACAGTCTTTGAGAGACCATTGCATCATCTTACTTAAGAATGCTGTACTGTGTCTTGGCTCCCAAAGAAGAAAACCCCAGCTGGTTCACAATTAGCATTTTCTTTTCTAAAGTAATTTTAACGTTTAATGAGATACTTCCTTTTTAACTGCAGGGTTTAGAGGACTCCACTACCCTTAACTTTGGTATGCAATGTGGAGACCGGGAGTTGTTGGGCTGTTTTCTTGTACTCTCTGGATTGACATTGTGCTCTCACCATTTGTCATGGGAGAAACTTGCAGAAATACTTTTGTGCAGGACAAAACCAGAACCAGCCAATAGCAAATAGATGAGAATTTGTGTCAAAGGAAGATAGTTCACTATGTCCTAAGCAATTTCAGCATGCTGTCAATATTGTGTATTACTCTGTTGTCTAAGAATCCTAACCATGGGCTCATGCCCCCATTTGACCAGATGTTATGCAAGCATGGAACAAAAAAAAAGAGGTTGTTCCTTGGCTCAGCCAAGTTTCAGCCTTAACCAAAACCATTCTTGCATTTAAGGTGAGAGACTGAGGATGGTTAGAGGAGGATGACTGCCATCTGGAAACTAGAGCTCACACTGGTGAGTTAATTCAGCAGACAAGTGCCTGTCCTTTGTAGTTGAAATAGCAAAGAAAACTTCAAAGGAGGGCGAAAGTTTTGGAGGAATTTTTTTGTGGGAAAAGTGGTTCACAAGAAAGCATGATGATTCTCTGATCAGAAGTTATTCTGAAAGGGTACTGCAATCCAGTGTTATCAGCTGACAACCTTGAGCTGTTGGTGAGTTGTGATCATAGTCCCAGACCACTGGAGTTCTGGGCCCTGCTGCTACACAGCCCTCCCCAAAGAGAAGGGATTTGCATAGAACATTGTGCTCAGATGCCATGTCTGTGTGTCACATGGGGTGTCAGGAGCATCATGAACTTTCAGAAAACTCTAGAAAATTTAACTGAGTTTGCCTGAGTTTTCACTGCTTTGGGTTGCCTGGGAGTGGAGCAGGGGGCTGCATGTGTTAATTCTGTGAACCTCCTTTGAAAGGCTTGAGGTGGTTCAGAAAGGAAACAAGAAGTTACCTGTTCCTGACTTGGTCAGTCTGCAAGTCTGTTGCTTTTTCTTGGTTGGCTGGTGGGTTTTTTGAGGGTTTAATCCTGCAGATGGCTTTTTAAATCCTTAGGGATGTAAGAAGATTCCAGAACAGATATGAAGGAACTAAACAGCAGGGTCTTCTTAGTTTCACAGATGATGAAACTAAAGCAGACAGTGAGAGAAACAGAGAGAGATTAAATGACCAATTTCCAAAGACCACATGGCCAGTGGCAGGATGAAAAACTGCACTGAGAGATCTGATCCTCATCTCCTGATAGCAAACATAGTTCCCAGAAGCAGTTGGAAATATGACCTGTTCTTTGCGCTAACAGTTTAATTACTATGAATGTTGTCACTCAACTTACATTTGTGCCCTATTAACTGGGGACTTTGACCTTGATGGTAGACTGCTCTGAAAGGTTATTTAGCTGCCAAGTGCCAGACAGGAGTTTCTGGAGGAGACACAGCAACAGTGTCAGATCAAGGGTTATTAGGTGGAACCATCAATCTGTAATATGCAATAAATAATTCAGGGGATCTGGGATTCTGAGTGTCCCATGTGGTGCTGAAGAACTAAGGCATCATGGTAACTCAGTGTGATCTGTTGGCAACTGCAGAGTAAATACTTGCTGGTGTTTCCCTTCAGAGAGAAAGTCTTGCACTTCCAGAGTTAAAAGTGCTGCTGGTGGAGCTTTCGTGCCTGTTTTAGGAGGCTATTTCAGGTGAATGGAGATAGGAGAACCATGAAAAACTGAGTGAGACAGTTTTCTAAAAGAGAAGCTGTCTTTCTAGTGCTAGACAACCTTGTTGGGCCATGTGACAGTGTCCATAAAAGCTCTGAAGCTTTTGTCAGTGACCCTGAATTGACAGGTTCACCTGTACTTTCAGATGCATTTGACTGTCCTTTACCCTCAACACTGGGAGGGTACTGGCTGAGAGCTCCATGGCTGCCATGCTGATGAACTCCTTGGGAGTCGTCTCAGGCTGTGATAAGAACTTTGGTTCATGCAAAACCAACAGGATATTCCTTATGTTCTTGGAAAATTATATTTTTATACTATAAAGCAGGCAGTGTACTGGTATTTAGAGCATTAGCAATCCAAGAATTCAAAAAAATACTCTTTCTAAACTTGCAGAAATAGAGAATTGGAGACTTTCATTAACATCATCTTGTTCTTGGGGATTCCAGAAAATGGAAATTGCTTATTCACCAAAAAGATAGAAGTAATAACCCACAACCATTTTTCTGCATGCCTAGTGAAGGCATAGAAGGGATGCAATATTGGAATGGGCTGTGTGCTTACTGGATCGATCTCTGATCCTTCCTATGGCAAGAAAAGAAGTTCAGGAAAACAGCCCAACCTATCAGCAAGGCAAGACAGCATCTCACACAGCAGCTGCTAGCAGGGATCTTAAGTGCATAAAAGCAATTATTGCTCACAAAAGTGACAAGTGGCAAAGACTCCATTGCAAAAAGCATGGAGGATACAGCTATTCTTTGAGAACTGGGATGATGGAACTCCTGTTAAGTGTATTTTTACAGGATTTCAGATGTTTTTGGTGGGAGGATCCTCTGGGATGTGGTATCTTAAGATGACATGTACCAGTATTACATTATCATTGACAGGTTTTTGATAAGAACCCAGTTCATCTTGAGGTAGTAATTAGGAGAGCTATGGATAATGGTGCATCAGCATTAAGCCTGAGCAATCCTGTTTTGTAGCTCTGGACTGGCTGCTCAGTACTTCCTTGAGAATGAGTTTGAGGGTACTCTTGCTTGGTTCTCAAAAAAAGACCCAGCAGGTGGGCTTTGAGTCACTTTATTGTCTATGCAGGAACCCCAAAGCCAGGCCAGGATTACTTCCAGATGTAAATATTAAATTTTGTTGTCTTTAATATATGTGCACAAGCTTCCTGAAGACTATAGAGCTGCTTGTGTGAACGAGGTCAGTAGAACAATACCATGAGATTGCTACTTAGCTTGGAGCAGCCTATCAACGTTCAAAGTACTTCCAGATTTGCAGCAAATTTCCTTGAATTGTCTGGATTAACCACCTTTGCCAAGGAATAGGAAACCCAAGCAGCATCACCAGTATGAATACAAATTAATTCCACAGTAAAGTGTGCCACATCAGAGGGAAATGGATTTGTTCTCCTCCATACACAAGGACTGACATCTGTTTCATTATGGACTGCTGTAGCCCTTGTTATATAACCTCCTGGCACAGCCAGCATGTGGCATTGTTACAGAAAAACTCATCTCATCGGTGTGTTTTTGCTTCAGGCTGTTCTGCTTGCAGATAAAGAACATGTTTTATTCTGAGCCAGAAGAGGATGGTCTTGCTCCCAAAATTAGAACCAAAAGGAATCAGGAAATAGCAAGCAAGAACATTGTCAACTGACAAAAACAGTCAAGTTGGAGTAAAGAGAATCTGTGGGTCTCCTCTGATGACCAGAACAGTATGGAAGAGTATCAGAAGTATTGTTCTTTCTTGTTAGGTGACAGGGATATAATTCCTTGTGGCTTTGAGCAGGCAACAGATTATTCTTCCAAACAAGTTGTACTCTGCATTTTTCATCCAACAACAACCTGAAAGGAGGTTGTAGCAAGGTGGGTGTTGGTCTCTTCTCCTGAGTAACAAGTGATAGGACAAGAGGAAATGGCCTCAAGTTGTACCAGGGGAGGCTTAGATTGGATATTAGGAAAAAAATTATTCACCAAAAGCATTATCAAGCACTGGAAGAATTTGTCATAATACACATACTTAGGAGATAGGAAAGGATTCTCAAGACCCCATCTTAGCCTTGGTGCTACTGCTACTCAGGGTGTATGGACAGGGAGGATCTGAATGACCTTGTTTTCAATTTCAGCTGGGGGCTTTGGTGTCATTAAAAAGTGGAAGTCAATGCCAAGATGTGAAAACATACTTGGAATTGTCATGCTTTTGGGTCAGTGTTCCTGAGTAGGATGGCAGAACTCACTAAGTCACACTTGTATGAGAAGAAAATCACCTCGCACAGATGTGACAAAATGAGTTGTGGTATAAGATGATCTTTGGCATATACATTAGCTGCCAAGAGGGCACACTTAAAACCATCCGATTTAGAGATCAGGAATAGTATTTTGAAAAATGTTTAAATAGCACCAAAAATGAATTATTGAAAATAACATTTTATTTCTCAATTATCCTCTTTCTTCCCTGTTGAGAATCTGTTCCATGAGGCACAATTCTGTTTAATGAGCCATGAGAAATAACTTTCTAGGATGGAATGGAAAGTATGAAAACAGTTGGGATTCCACAAAATAAAATACCTCCACCTTTTCTTTTTTTTTCTAATGCTTACCTTCACTGCTTCCCAGCTAGAATTAACCAGGTATTGTCTAAAGGGACCAAAACCTGAAAAGAAAAAAGATGCCTTTAACCTATGCCTGCTCTGCAATTGTCAGTTAGGTGCCAGCGTGTATGTATATAGATATTTGTTCTTTATCTCCATAATTTTGGTTACAAATGTAGAGCTTGGGAGTTGTTTTTAGAAAGGATTTAGCCTTTAAAACACTTAAGAACTTGAAAATATTATTCCTTTATATGCACTGATGTAAGAACTAATCCTGCAATCTTCATGTCAATACTCACATATGTAATAACTTCTACTGAAGCTGGTAAATATACTAGAACCAATAGGACAGATTGTGTAAAGGATGGGCCAGGGCCTTCATCCATAGAAATACCACTACTAAAAGATCTCATTAAATACTCCTAGGTCACAGTCACTGTACTTATTGTTAAAGCTCATGAAAAGGAAGATATGCATATTTAATGAAGATATTTGAAAAAGTAAAATTTGATGTAATTTTTAATTTTAATCCCCAAATAATGAAAGCTTTTCTGTCAGGGAAAATGAGCTTTCTGTGGTGATAGGCAAAAACTTTTATTTCACTTTTTCCCCATAGGAAAAGAGAGGAGAAAAGGGAAAATGCCTCTTTGAATCCTAAGTACTAAATTTAATTTTATTTATCCTTTCATACAATCATAGAATGCTTTGGGTTGGAAAGGACTTTTAGAGATGATCTTGTTCCAATCTCCCTGCCATCTCCCACTAGACCAGGTCCAACTTGTCCTTGAACACTTCTGTGGAGGGGGCATCCACAACTTCCCTGGGCAACCTGTTCCAGTGTCTTGTTTTGTGAAAGACAATATTTGGGGTTTTGTTGTTGTTGTTTTGTTTGTTTGTTTGTTTTGGTCTTTTTTAAATAAAAAGGGAGAAAACCCCTGATTTTGAGCTAGAAAAAGTTTGATGGAAAACTTCCACTCTCTTTATTAATCTCAATTACTTTTCTCAATTCAGAGTGTTGCCAAGTCTTAGAGTATGTAAGTGGCAGGAAAATGAGTTTGTGAAATGGTTTTAATGCTGCAACTCTTAAATATTTAAAAATTCATAAATGGACAAATAAGTGACAGCATATGATTGTTATTGCAGTGTGAAAGGTAGTTGTTAGTAGACAATTGTTAATAGACAATTAAGCCTATGCAGTCTCATGGCAGCTTAATTAATGCTAGTCTTCAAGCATTTCTTAATTTGTTAATACTTATTTCACAACTGACAAGCCAGGTGGTACTAATATTTTTGACAATGTTTTTCCCTGGTTTAAGTCTGCACTTCTGGGAGCAAGCAGTATGGGGAGGAGTAATCATTTCACATTAACAGGGAATAGAAAACCTCCCTAGTCCCACTTGGCTTTCAGAGCAAAATTGGGATGACACCCACTCCATTCTGAAGCTGTAGTTCTGTATGTGTGTGTGCAGAACTGTACAATTACAATAAAGATATTAAACAGCTCACAATGAAATACATGAATCTCAGTGGTGGCTGTAAGAAACTACTGCTTAGGATAAAATGGTTTTATGAAAATAAATGACTAAATGCAAGAAAGTTTTACAGCTCTGAAATACCTGCAACAACTTGGAGAGCTAACTGGCTGAATAAACATATGATAAAATGGGCTCACTGCCTGCAGGTTTGTACTATGAGTCAGTGAAAATGTGACAGAGACATGCTGTGATAGTCTCTGTAATAGCTCAAAGATGCACCTGTGTCTTTAACAGGACACACTAGTCTAAAACTATTTGAACAATAGATTTCTGCACCTAAATGGCTAAGGGGAGGAAAAAAAATAACAGGGTGCTAAGAGGTGTGCCCATCAAAGGTATATGCCAAAAATACTATAGCCTTTTCAGAGGTTAGCAAACATCTCTTGCTCTCTCCTGTACTCCCATTCAGCACAACTGCAGTTGTGTCTGGAGCAAGCCAAAATAATTCTGCCCATCTTGCAGCTATTAAAAAAAAAAAAAGTGTTTAATTGAAAACAGCAAGATGCAAATCTCTTTGATGTAGCTTCAACCTCATTCCTTTGTCCCCAGATGACCTGCAGTGGAAAATTATCCAGCAACTCACATGTCAAGATATGTGTAATGATTGCTTTAGATGAGCCAGTGGCAACAAGAGGAATAGTGAGTGGCAGCATTCCTTAAGAGCTTTTAACCTTTTAAAGTTCAGAAGTCTCTAGCTGGTGGTTCTGCCACTGTGATTCAGCAGTAGTTATAGTCAGCAAAAGAAGTTCCAAATTTGGTCCCTTGTGCTGCATGTTCAGGCAAGCTCCTTTGGTATATTTAAATTTAATGGTCTAGTTTAACAGTGATGAGGCAGCATCTCCTGTTTAAATCTTTCTTACTTTGCCATGAAACTGAGACCCTGAAACTTGCCATGTGCTGCTCTAATTCTGGACACTGACTACGTGACATTGTGATGCAACCTGGTTTTCTTGCTTCAGAGCTCCTTTTGGGTAAGCTTTATCTAACACTAGCCTGCACTGCATTGAGCTATGTGGTTTGGATCAGAGAGAATGTCAACAAAGATTAGAACATGGAGAGAATGAACAACAAACCAAACTGGATGGCAGTTAAGAGGGCAGACTGCAGTCTGTTTCCTCTGACATGCATCTGATTTTTCTTAGGAAGGCACAGCAGCAAGTTATTTTCCATTTGGAATTGTTAGTATGACCATTTGCTACTGTTTTTCCCTTCAGGGAACTGTTTACAACAAAGATCAAGCATGTGTGCATATCATTTCTAGCTAAAAGAAGGATAAAATAAAAATCTTACCAGTTACAACCACAGTATTGGAATTTGAATCCATGGTATCTGTGTTCCAGAAGGTGAGATCTTCTTGTCTTTCTGTTCCAAAAGTATTATAATTTATGCATCTGTAGCTAATTTTTCATTTGGGGCACCTTTTTTTTTTTTTTCTTCAAACTGTGATGTGTCTGTGATGTGTCTGTGATGGGTTACTCTCTGTATTGAAGACTGAAGTCTGACTGCCTGACTGACTGGGACTGCTCCAAACTACCTTCTTCAGGCATACAGTGACATTCAGGAAGAGCAGGAAAGGCTTAAAGAAAAACCTTGCAAAATAGCCAGCAATATTTTTCATCAAAAACCTGTTTATATACAAGGAAACAGAAAATTGAATCAATTTTATTGTATCTCTGTGGATATTCTATTTTTAGCACAGTTGTAATTCAGTTTAAACTTGATCAGTGACTTTACTACAAAAATATATCTGCCCATTTCCATTGTTCTTGGAGTTTTCCTTACTGACTTAGAAAACTCAGGGCCAACCTTGCTTTTCCTCTTCATACTAGTTACCTAATTTGCTAGAAAAGATTATTAACCTTTATCTTACGCCCTTTATTAAAGGGTCCAAGCACCTTACACTCTTTAAACCAAACACAATATACAAAAAACATGTGTGTTTGCTAAACCAAAACATTTACTCAGCAATATCCTTGAACAGCCAAAATGTTAAAACATCTCACTTGAACTTGAAAGGTCAGAGGAGCTCTAGAAGTGGGTTATGGCTTGCTCAAACGGGTGAGTTTAATAGCTGGCCTGTCTTCATTGAACTGCAGCGTGAGAACTAATAGGGGGCCTGAAATCAAAACATATGCACATTGTCACTGTCCAAAACAAAAGCATATGAAAGTTCTCTTGGGAATTATAAATATGTGGGCAGAGGGTTTAGCTGGGTCTTGTTTTGAGTAGGAAGTGTATGTGTGTGTGTGTGTGTGAGAGGGAGGGGAGAAATATGCTAAGAATAGAAAGCCACTATATAATCTCAAGGGAGCTGGTAATTGTGAGACCTTAAGAAAAAAAATAATCTCTGAAGACATCTCTTGGTTGGGTGGTGGCTAAATGAGGTTTGGAGCTATAAACTGTGTGTCATGTAAATCCTGCTGTGATGAGACACAAATAAATTTGTGGATTCTTTTAAATAAAAAGACCTTGATTCCACCATCCATTTCTTCCCCTTAGTAATAGAACTTGCAAAGCTAATTTTTTGGTAGCCACTGAAGCTAGTGGAGTAACTGGTACAGTAAACACAGAACTCTTTGCAGCTTTAAATAAGGCAAAATCTGCCACCACCATCAGTGAATTACATCTAAGATTCTACAGTCTTTCACTTGTCAATTAAAATTTTAGTCAACTAATTTTTCTGTGTGATCAGTTAGTAAAACTCTTCCTATGATACTGAACAGGACATTGACATAGCAGTCTTCTCATAGGTGTTTCAGATTTATGCTTTTTAAATAAAATTAGAGATATAAATTACAAAAACAAAATCTAAGTACAAGGTGGTCTAATGAACACAGCATGCATACAGAATAAAGCAAGATTTAAGGTCTGCAGTTGCTTAATTAATTTCCTATAGTACTAGTTTTCAAAATTTTCACAACTGTCAAAAGAGAGTGGAAAAAATACAGACCAAAAAACATATTTCACTAAATCTTTATGAAGCTGATAGAAATATCAGGGGAAAAAAAAAAAAGCCAGGATGGTTTTTAATGACTCATTAGTTAAGTAATGTCTTCAACTGTTAAGTTAGTCCCTTTCTGTAAGTTTGCTGATTTGTAAAGATTCTGAGATGTTTGCAGTGCTGTGTCAATGTGGGAGGAATGCTTAGTGCTTGGAATAAACCAGGAATCTGAAGTGGACTGATATTCCTTTCTGCAGCTTAATTGCTTCTCTTCCTAAGCTTTATGTGCATTGTAGTATGCTTCAAGGAATAATGCATGTATTGCAGCTGCTCTGCATTTCTGTAACAAGCAGAAAATGAAGGATAGGGTAGTTCAAAGAAGACTAACAAAATCCTGTGGCTAGGCCCAAGTTCTACTGAGAATTTTAATTCAGAAATAAACCTTCCTCTTCCCCTAACACTTATTCAGCTGAAGTTGAAGCTACTCTTGAAAATTTTGTGGAAGAATGATTGTGGCCTTAATATTAGCACTCATATGTGTATATGTGCCCACACTAAGTGATACCCCAGTCACTGGATATCTGTGGTCTGTGCAAATTAATCTCCCCACCCATAATTAAGAAACCAAGCCCTAGATAGTTGAAGGCAAGTCACAGACCCAGCTGATTCAGCTGAACGCTGGTTGTTTTTCTTCTTGCTGTACACAAATGTGATTGGCATGGTACTCATCTTGAGGTAAAGAAGAAATAGAAGTAACTTAACTATAAAAGCCCTGTTTATCACCTTGAATGTTTTTCTGTACAGTTGTCTGATACATTTAAAAATTATTTGAACTGCTGACTAAGAGAAAATTGTATTTTCTCCAAATGCATTCTGACCACAGAACTGCCAGAATACTGCTCGAAGAGCTTTTTAGTACTGACAGTAAGAAGAACTGAATATGACCCTTAATTTAGAGACAGCTCTTTAATTTTTATGTCTTTTATTATTGCTTATATACAGATTTTTTATTTCTTGTTATTGGCAGGCACTGACCATGTTTTAAACTGTTAAGTGGAAGTGTTTAATATATTCCAGTTTTTATCTCAGCTGTTCAACATTTAATGAGAGGAGGGAGAAAGCAAGCTGTTGTGCTATTTAACATTAAACTATAATGGGACTTTAAATAGAAGTGTCAGGATCAAACACTGTATTTCTTTTCCATTCTAATAAAAATAAATGATCCTAAGGATAGGCCAAAGCTGGTCTTTGGGTAGATGGAATGTAATGTCGCAAAGAGAGAGAAGATAAACTTTCCAGTCTAAAGCTCATTCTTCCCTGTGGACCAATGTCTCTTCTGTAACAAACTCCAAAGAAATGGTAAATGGGAGAATGGAATAGTGAATAGTGACCTCACTTACCTTTTCTTTGAATAGAGTATTATGTATGTTGTTGCCTTATTTATTTTTTTTCTTTTGTAATGGATACCCCCAGTGTATACCCAGTGCTTAGCAATAATGGAAAACATGAAATTATATCATTTTGAAGTAGCCAAACTGTTGAGTGTCTGTTATAATTTCAGTTCTGGTCATCTTGCAGTATTAGCAAACACTAACTGCTCTTTATGGAGAGATTTATTAGATTTTCTTTTGTAACATTTATAATAGTTTAATGTGGGGACAAAGTGCTTTAGCAGGAGAGTATGCAACTCATGATCAATTGGGTGGCTTTTGTTCAGGCATCATTTACCATGCAAAAAGACACTCTGTAAGCAGGCTACACACAGTTTAAGTAATTATTTATCAGCTGATATTCAAAATAGATAGTCAGGACTAACAGATTACTAGGCTGAACAATAATATGCTTACCACTCCTTATAAGAAAACCTGATGTTTCCAATATTCCAATATCCAAAAGATGGGCTCTACTATTTGCCAGTATGGGCTGATACTCAGCATTACCTATAATTCCCATTATCCACTTTTCTTTCTTTTTGTATTTTTCCTTTTGAATCTTGCACCAGCTAACTACTGTCTTCCCAACAACAGCTGTTCTGGGATCACCTTCTTGTCTTCCAGGACTTTAACTCAAGTACTTTAACATTTTTCTAAGTAAAACTTAGGCAAGGTCAAATGGCGATGCTGCATCAAACAAGGCCTCGGACCACGGCACCGCCAAACCTCTGGGCCAAGCGTGACATGAGGAGTGGTGGAAGGTACAAAGCTCTGAGCGGTGACAAGAATGTGCTGCAAATCACTGATGGGCTGTAAAACATGTTTATGTGACATCTGTTTTTTTGAGAGCATCGGTAAGCACTTCATCCTGTTGAAAAAAATACGTATCAGCTTCAGTTTGTCCTTTAAACCATTTGTAAAGAGGAACAACCTGAGGGAGCTTTGGTCACTGTGCTTACAAGAGGTAGAGTGCATAACAATTATGCAAAGCACCCAAGATGCTGTTTTCAAGCCTGTCTCCAGGTCACAGAGATGTGAAATGCAATGGTAAGTTTGTCCCTGTGCAAAGGCACTGTAATTTCCATATACTTCTCACATCTTATTCTTTGCTACTCGTGTCTGCTATTTATAAAATAATTAAGCAATCAGGCTTGGAAGGCTCCTGGGATTGAGTCGACACCTGGATTCTACTTTCTAATTGACACCTGTGTGTTCATTTTAATTTCTGTACCTCAATTTTAATGTTTGTAATAACAGCAGGCAGTTTGCCTGGTTTTTCCAAAAGCCTCTTTTACATTGACATCACTCACTGCAGCATACAGTTGAAAAATACTATAAAAATGTCTTTTTTTTTTTTTTTTTCCTCTTCACAAACCTTCTACCTCTGCCAACTGAGTTTAAAGACACGGGCATTAGCTCTATGGTTTGTCACTCTGGGCTTTTCAGGTTACTAGTTTTGGAGCTGTGCAGGGCTTTTGGTAAGGTGTACTGCTGGGCTGGCCCTCACACAAGGCCGGGCCTCAGTGGGGAGGACGAGGCTTGCCCCCTCAGCCTGCAGCCCCCTCAGCCTGCAGCCCCCTTTTCTCCTCGCTTCTCCAGCCTTCGCTCCCACACAAACTTCGCCAGGCTGTTTGCCGTCACCACAGCCCTTTCGCTTCCCTCTCCGCCCCACAGCCTCCTCCATTGCCTTCCAGCGGCTGCTTTTCCCTGTCAGCCTACACCCAATCCCCCCTACCGCCCCTCCG
>VXBZ01012460.1:776631-837967 GCA_013399135.1 Heliornis fulica | reverse complement strand
CCCCCCCCGGCGGGGCCGGGCCGGGGCGGTGGGAGCCCGCCTCCGAGGAAGTGATGGAGGCCGAGGGAGGAGGAAGAGCCGCCGCTGGTAAGAGGGGAAGGAGAGCGCTCGGGAGCTCATCCGCGGCCTGGCCTCCTCCGGCCACTGCCCCATATCTCCCCTCATGAGGCCACCCCTCTCGCTTCTTCCTCCTGCTCTTTCCCTCAGAGGCCGGACGGGGGTGCCTGGCTGAGACACCACCCTCCCGGGCTGTCCGGGGACGCCAGCCCGCACCTCCCGTGAGGAGCCCGCGGCGTTTTCCTTCGCCGACCCGAAATGGCGGGCTCCGCGGCCAGGCTTTCCAGATGCGGCCAAAACGCCGCAAAACACTCGCGCCTTTCCAGGAAAACTTTGCTCACTCTCTTGCGGCCATGCCCGGGCGAGCCCCGGCACCTCATTGCCGTGCTCCCAGCGCCTCATTGCCGTGCTCCCAGCGCCTTGCCTTCGCAGGACCGCTTGAGCGAATCGGTCCAGTTCCACCCTGCTGCACAAAGCATGGTCCAGCAAGACAGGCTGCTTACAGGGGTTTTTGCACTTTTCCCAAGCGTACAGGTAACTTTTCCAGGTTTTAGGTTAGTCCAAACGTGTCCTGAAGCAGAGAGAAACCGGTGATTTCTGTCAGCTTTGGCTTGCAGGTGGTGCTGGTTAAAGGCTCATCTCCAAACGCCAGTTTCGACTGTGGGTTTCCAGGCCTCACGGCACACAGGTGCACAAGTTTGGGACTTTAATGGCTAACTACTCGAGAATACTAAAAAATAGAGAAAATATGGTATAAAAGCACTTATTTTAAGGGCCAAATCTCTGGCAGTATCAGCAAATGATTACCCAAGCTGAGCAAAAATGTGGTTTAACAAAAGAAGCATGGTTTGATGGGGTCAAAAGGAGTATAAAAGACGTTACTTCGTGACTGCAAAATAGTGATTAGTTGTGTTATGGTGTACAGGTACAAAAGACTTTCTGTACTGCAGAGTACCTATCCTTCCTTTTAAATGTATTCAGTAAAAGCTTTCTTTGCTGATGATGAGCTGACTGTAAAACAAAAAATGCATGGTTTCTCATGGGTTTGGTTTTGGGTTTTTTTTTTGAGAAAAAGCCACTCACCCCTCCTTTTTTGAGTAGAAGTGAATTAATGGTGTTTCTGGAGAGATTTCAGCCATTTGGTGGACTTACATTGCTTTGCAATGAACAGCCCTTCTGTTAGTTCCCAAAGGGCAATGCTCCTGGTGCTTGGTAAGGGAGCTAGTTTCAGGACAGGTGTTTCTCCTGCACATGCTCCACTGTGGATTTCCAAGGGAGCCTGGCGTGTGTAGTGTTCCCGGTTTATATTTGACTAGGAGCACTTCCAACAATCTCTGTTCACGCACTCGCTTGGATAAGGGCCCATTGCATCACCTCAGTTAGCTTTTGCACTGCTTTTCCTCCTGCTCTGTTTTTATAGTCTTCTTTCTTAATTTGTCACGCTAGCAGGTAAATGGAGAGAAAGTGAATTTATCTTCTGAAACACATTTTAAGTTGCTGCCATTTATCTAAAGCACCTACTTCATCCCCTTCAGTAAAATAATGATGTTGTTCATTAGTTCCTCTAGCTGCTCATGGCTAAATGCACCATAGTCAGATTGGGCTATTTTTTCCTCCTATCAGCCACTTATGAAAGTCAAATGTTTGTAATAATGCTATTGGGGTTGATTTTTTTATGTGGGTCTTTTTTTGTTGTGTTCTTTTTTGTTTTTGAAAGAAAATTCTGATGATGTTTTAAAATAAAATACGTCTTGAAGAATGGGACTTGTTTTTTCATGTCCAAGCAAACATTGTACTGTTGGACATTTCAGTTAACACCTACATTTTTCTCCAGACTTTTTTATTATTCTCAAATTGAATGTTTAGAATAGTTTTTCCCATCCGTTTCTCCTTTTTGGGATAGCTGCTATTGGTTTTAGATGTCATCTGAGTATTGTCATAGTTATGTTTGGATACACCTATAATTATGGAACAAATACATTGAGCATATAACACACTTTAAGAGCATATTTGAGTTGGCCATTATCTTATTTTCAGCTTAGGTTGTGCTGTAGTTGAGAAGCTACAAGTAGGTCTTGAGGTCTGTTCCTGTGCTGTTTTTCACAGGGTGAAATCGCTAACACTTCCACGTTTCTAAGACCCTTGATGGGTAGATCCTAAGCAAACCTTATGATTGATAAGTAGGCCAGATGTTGACCTAGAACTTGAGGCTCTTGTTTTAAATTCAGCCTTGACACAAGTTATTTTTAATTTTAGTACACTTTGAAAGTCAGATTTATGTGTGTTAACCATGTAACAGAGTCCAGGAAGGACATTCAGTGTGAGTAACAATGTATCTACTCTGGAGCCTGAGAAGTAGTTAGCTACGAAGTAACAAACCTGTACTTCTAGTTAAACAGTTGCATTAATGAAGCCTTAAATTCTATCTGTGTCTCTAAGAAAATGCCCTGCCCTCCATGAAATCCATGTTAATGAGTTTACAGGCAGAAGGTCAGAAGCTGGGAAGGTAGACCCATAAAATTGAGGTAGCATATAGGCATTATATATTATGAACGTGGCCTCCATATCTAGAAAAGCTCCTCAGAGTGCTAATATGAGACTGATCAACAGCCATACCCCTTCAGTATAACTAAAATATAATGTATGGGATAGACACAATTTACTCAGTCTGAGGGGTGTGCATATCTAAGAGGTAAGGGCTGTCATAACCTTCTTGCTTTCCATTCCACAAGTAAGGCAAGTTTCTGAAACCTTGCTTTCTTTAACATAAATACGTAGTTATGGTCTAGAAGGAAAGATAACAGGAAACAAAGTACTAACTGCTTTCCTCTAAGAAGAGATATAGTCCAAAACCCAGCAAACAAATCTGAGTCCCTTTCCATAATAGCATTGCAATGAATACACTCCTTCCCTTGAGGGAAAGTATGAGAAAACAAACACCACAAGAGAAAGTCTAGCTGGTTTAAATTTGCAAGTGGGAGGTGAGCAGACATTGTGGTTGTGCGTATGTTATAAGCACCTACGTAGAACAGGCTGGTATGTATTTTCCACATTGTGTAACGGCTGAGTACTGAGAGACTCCCAAACACTTTGTATGGCAATTCACAGTTCTGGTGTGTTGTCTTTGCACAATGATTGGCAGACCCTCAGGTGACACATACCTGAACTAAACCATGCCCTGCTCAATTACCGAGAGGTCTGTGGATGCTTAAAAATGTGTAACCTTTGCAACTGCTGTCTGGTGGCTGGTCTTTATAGTATTACTGACAACAGATGGCAAATGGCTCTGCTGATGTAATTCTTGCTAGTGTTTCATTCCTGTGAAGTTGCACAGTTTCAAAATCTCAGAAAGTGGCTCCATATTTTTTTTCTGCATAATGATTTCAAGCCAAACTAAATGAAAACATATTATATTATTCAAATTCCCATGGTGTCATGTGACATTTTTGTAATGATTGCCTCGCAGCAGTTTCAGATAAGTGCACGTTTGGTAGCAATTTAAGGCCTGTGTCCTTTAAGTAATGCTTATTAGTACGTAACAGATGCTGTTTAGAAACATTATGCCTTTTAATAGGCTCTGCTTTTAGACTGCATGTTCTCATTCCAGGCAGACTGTGGATCAGGCAGGCTTGGAGGTATGCTGTCGTTTATGCAAAGCCTAAGTCAATTTTCTGCTCTGAAGTCAAGCCATGTGTTTTTCCTTGTTTCTTCCATTCTGGTCATAGCTGCTTTGCCATGTTTTTCCCCCTAGTCATATCTTTGGCTGATTGTCAAGCCATTACAGTCAAAACCTTTTGCATTTTTAACCACCAGCAGTGGTTTCTTTTGTCCTTACAGAAGAGCCTGTGTAAACTGAATTTAAACAAGCTCAGCCTTACTGTCAAGAGCACAGCAAGCACAGAGTTAGCCCTCTGTTGCCAGCCTGTCCTTCCTTCTCTGCTTCTTCCTCCTTCCAAAAGGAGAAAAAGGGAAAAGCAGAGCCACGCTGATTTTGGAGTACTTTCAAAGACATGTAGAATAGTTGACACAATGGCACAGAAAAACAAGAGAGATGTTTACATATTTCCTTCACTACTTGCAGCTGTTTATTAAAACAAGTTCTGAGACAGGCTCAGAGGCTTCTGATAGCTAGTGTGGGTACCATATTAGTTTACAGATGCAAAATAAATGTAGTAAAGTGGAAATTACAGGGGAAAGGGATTTTTATTGGTTTTTTTTTTTGTTTCTTTCCTTTTTTTCTCCAATTAATTGCCTTATTTTGAGATTATTCTGGCTGTACAAATTGCTCCTTGCAAGTAATTTGGAGAAAGGCTTTGGGCTTTCTTAGGCAGACTTATGCACTCTACTGGTGGGAGTGGTGGACTTGCCAGATGTACTGCATTTCCAACTCAAATTATGTGGTAGCTGAAACTGGTATCCCTGAAAAGCTAGACAGTTTTCTTCTATTGTCATCACTACTTTGGTTTTTTGGTTTTTTTTGGGGGGGAACACTAACCTTTCTGAAACCAGGGCTTTCAGGTGCTCTTGGTGTGCTACACACACTGCTGGAGTTTGTGTGATATGAAGATAAGGGCTGTGTGTAGGGTGGCCTTAGGTTTCCCACACCTGCTTTGGATGATGGTAGTAACAAGGAAATGTTTTTAATGTGGAAGGTAAATACTAGACCCGGTGCCAGGTTGTGACACCTGGCACCTTGGTCTTAAAATGCAACTTTGTCTTAAAATACATCTGTTTTCTGAAAGTGGCCTGGCTGGCTGGCTTTTCCCTACAGGATGAAATCATCTTCATACTAGAGCATTTGCCAGATGTAGCTGTTGTTTCCTGCCACTTCAGTACTCCTTGTTTGTCAGTATGAGGGACATAGTCTTCCTCTTTCCCCTTAAGTTATAGGATGACTTGACTAATGCATCCTTTTTTCTATCTTACATCTTTGTAAAGGGTTGCATTAGCACTATCTACATTTGAACTTATGATTCATAAAACCTCTACTCCTCTTAAAGGAATCTTTTAAAATTAGCATATTTGAATAATAAAAATACTTCAGTGATATATTTCAGTGTCATTCAGAGCCTCACATTTCTTCTTTGCTTAGGTTTTAAGAGTCAGACTGTAACTTGAGGTCAGTCCTAGACTATGAACCTGCTGACATAGCTATTTTGGCTGTTGGTATGATGAAGTGAGATGTAGCACTGATAAACCTGCTGGGAAAAAACTCTGATATGCACTCAGTTGCTCTGGAAAACTTGCATGTTTTTCTTGTATGTTTTATTTTGCTTAGGGAGTAGGCAAATAATAAAGTTGACAATTTTGGATTTTTTTTTCTTACATATGTAGGAAAATCCATTCCACTGCCTTCAGTAATTGAATTTAGACTTTTCCAGGAACATTTCTATCCATCTGTGGGTTGTATAAAAAGCAGTACATGTTAAAAACTCAATTCTGATGTACACAGGTTCAGAGGTATTAGCAGCAAACCCATTGAATTAATGGAGTTTCCTTGAGGACAACCTGATGTGAATGTGAACTTTACATTACAATCCTGAATGTCCCTTTTCTTCAGGGAAAGAAGAAAGACATCTTCTCTGAATTATTCTGTAAGCTTCCTCTTATTAGTTTTTGGTTTGGTTTTTTTTTTTTTTTACAGCTGAATTCTGTGAAAAAGAGACTCAAACGTGCAGAATTATGAATTCCTGATATGTCATAGGTACAGCTGGTAGCACTTCCATGGGTTAACAGTATGCTACAGTTTTTATTTATAAAGTCTGTTTCTGGGCTGTGATACCTCAGCTTTTTTCAATTACATTAGGTTAGAGCTTTGTGCAAAACATGCCAGTCCAGATGTGCATTCTGTGTATAATAGGATGGAGGGTAGCCTGTTTACACAGATGTATTTTAATTTATCTGTACCATGAGAGGGTGTGCCTTTATTTTTGTTAAGTGTAGCATTGCTAAAGATCCATCTGAAGAATGGAACTTGTTTGCTGGAACTTTCACTACAGGAGAATTGCAGGTTAGAGCTGATTAATGCCATTATGTGATCCCTTCCATATGCACTTGCTTTTCTGGATTTGAAAACATTTTGGGTAATGTGGTTTCATCTAGATGTTTTTTTCCAAAAAGAGCTAAATACTTAACTAAATTATTTAATTCCTTTGTCTATTTTCTTTTTCTATTTCATAAGTTGCAGTTTAAGTTTTGGAAAGCAAATAACACATCTGGCTTTTAGATCCTGATCCTAAGTTCTGAGTGCTTTCAGAGCTCATTGAAGTGAGTAGAAATTGAAGGTGTTTGATATTTTTCAGAGTTAGCCTTGCCCAGTCTCTGCCTTCACTCATCTGCATTCTGCTAAATAAATGTGTATGCTTGGAGCTGTTTTCTTTTCTGAAATCAGTAGTAAAAATGTTCTGTTGGCAATGGAATGGCTAATATGATAGCATCTTGCACTTGGGATGCTTAATATTTGGTCTGCCCTCCATCTAAGCAGCAGAATTTGCAGTAATGTTAGGTATAGCTATAGCTGAACTCTTTAACCTGTTTGGTTTCTTAATTGGCAGTGGGACTAGGATTATTTATTTCCCTTCTGCCTTCATTTATTGATTCCACAGCAGAAAGTTATTTACAGGCAGATACCTGTATTTACTTTGTCTTCTGAAGACCTTCTTGCAGTTTGAATTGTGATGGAGTAGTAAGTAATATATGAATGGTATTTTTGGATGGAAACATGGAAACCTGTTGGTGCCAAAGCATTTTTATTTTTTTCTTCATTCTTTATGTTCTAAGAGTGATTGCTCTATTAGTAATGCTGAAAAGCAATGCAGTGGGGAAGAACATTGTTTTCAGTGATGTAAGGCAAGTGGTTAAGAGCTGCCTTGCCATGTTGGACAGATACCACACCACAGCATTTGCCCACCAGCTCTATTGCAATTGTACTGACGTTTCATTTACACAAGAACTTAAGATTTTGACATGTACTTGCTCAGTTAAATTCAGGATATGAGTGTCAGGTTCTGCATGTGCTCCCAGGAACATGCCAAAGACCTCTTCCTTCATTTGAAAGGTTAAACAAATATGGCTGTCTAATGGTAACCACATGGATCGAGCTGCTCAAACTCACTGGAAGGAACAGAGAACTGAGGTTGAGCACTGCTGCATAACACAGAGCTCCTGCTCATGGGAGAGGTAATGGAGAGCACTTTTGTTATATGTGCACAAATTAGAAGGGCAAAAGAAGTTATCTGTAGATTCTCGACACTGTCATGGCTGTGCTGCCATAATGTGGCAGTGACAGTCTGCAGGAGAACAGGGAACAGTTTATGTTATATGACTTTGTCTTTTTATGTTGTGATTTCAGAGGCAGTGATAAGGAAAATGTCACACCCTTTTGAAGTGGTAGATAAGGCACACACTTAACTGATAAGAAACCAGACAGAAGATGAAGTGATTTGTTGGGGGCCACAAAAACATACACCTGTGTTAAGAATAAATCTTAGGAGTTCTGGTCTCAGTTGCCTGTTCTGATTACAAGAACATTCCCTCCTAAATACTGGCATGATACACTGTCCTTTTGTGTTGCTGCACGTATGTCTATCTCCTACTGCAAAGTATTTTCTGATTTTAAAAAAAAAAGATGATACTTTTTGGACAGCAAACCTCACAAAACTGTCAGAAACACTCAGAATCTGTTGAGTTTTTTTTATTGTGAAACATATTGGCAAGAAAATAAAGCCAAGACTAAAGCCAATATATAAACCTAATATTGTTATTGCAACTATTAGAATAAAAAATGAAACTTGAAAGCTAGAAAAATTAGCAGTTTTTCATCTGTCTTGTTTCTGCACCACTTGAAATAATATTTAAGTATTTTTCATACTTTTACATGTAGAAGGATGCACAAATCTGCACAGATGTACAAAGATGCACAGTCCAGATACCAGTCCTGTGGTGACTGATGACTCATCTGCAAGCATACAGTTCTTAATGGATGCATGTAGTCTCCTTCTCTGTGTTTGTAGAACATGAAAAAATAGTTGTAGGATAAATGATTAATTCACTCCAGACATAACTCTTTTCATGCTTCATCTACAGTGAGGTTGACGTATTTTGCTTTGCAATCTGGCTGCATCCTAAATGCCCCTGCAAATTCCTGAAATGGGCTTTTCAACAAGTAAGCCTTGGGAGTGCCAGCAATACCTCAGTGCATCTTAATCAAGCCTGAAATAACTCCATCACAAACTTGTTGGCCTAAGGAAAACGGTATTAATAAGCCACATATGAATGCATGAAACTATGAAAGCAAATACCTCTTGTTTAATAAATTGGGTATTGGGTTCGTGGTCGAAAAGGACTTAAGTTTATTGGCAATGCATACTAATTTGAAACTTAAATGAGTATTTAAAACACTTTACAAAGCTGATTGTCTGAAGTTATAACTGATCTGCTAGATGATGGCAAAACAGTAGAACTAATACATCTAAAACTAAAATGACCAGTCTAGTGAAAGGGAGCTTGAGGCGCATAACAGTGATTTAAAGTGTTGTAGATTCATAAGATAAGTCTGTGGTTATGTATATCTTAAGTTAAATTATATTATGGCACAGGGTTTAGCTGCAGAGGATATAGAAGGATCATCAAAAAGAATATCTGATTAGACTGAAGCATGTCATTTACCTTCGAGCATTACAGCAGTCTGTAGTTGTGGAATTTCACATACAAGTGTGTGTACCATGTGTTTTTTGTTGTATTGAGAATAAATTCTTCTCCCATGGAAAAATATTTCCTGCTTATTTTAACTGGTAGAATAAAATTCTTACTGAATCTTAATGATAGGGGTCTGAGTCTGATCTATGAGAATGCCTTTCTGGTTTAAGATAGAATATTGTCTTCTATTTTGTGTCACATTTGTTATTTATCTACCTGACGCAGAGCATAAACATGTTAATAATATCTATCTGGATTCTTATATTGATCTTTTTGGATTATAAGTGAACTTTTTCTGACTTCTACCTCTGAAGAGGGGTGTTTATCCTCTTCACGAAACCACCATAAAGTTCAGCTCACTATTCTGGAGCAAACAAGAGGTGGAATAGCAATGAATGTAGAAGCAGCCGAGTTTAGGGATCAAGGACTGAAACAGGAGCCTCGGTTTATGGCTTAGTGGCGGAGTTGTGTGATGTTTTAGGGTGAGGTACCAGTGGATGCTGGAGGGTAGTGGCTCATAAAAATGCCCAAGTTGTATGGCCAGCCTTCTTGTTTGTATAGCTGGTTTATCTGGAGCTTTACGCTTAGAAATCAGATTCTTAGTGCGCAGTGATGACAGATCACTAGAGTGAGAGGAGATGCACTTACACATCCTCACTTGAGAACATGGCCCAGACTGCTCCATGGAAACAAAAGAGAGGAAAAGCAGAAGCAGTGTTAGTTTTTGCTTAAAAAATTATTCTGTATGCCTGAAATGGAAATGTGCTTGTTCAGATTTCTCATTTATTTGCCTCTAGACGAGTTTTTGGTTTTTTTTTTTTGGTGGAATAGTGTACGTTTTCCTCCTCCTTTGCCCTGAATGCCATTGCCCTGTAAAAGACAAAGTCTGATACCTGTCTGCAAACCCTTGGTGCTCGCTGCAGTGTAGAACCCGCCCCGATGATGTCTTGACCCTGTTTACCAGCTTTGGCTATTTAAGATGGCAGCTACTTCAGCGCGAATGTCAGGAATCCCTCTAATGCAGTAGGCCTCCCGTTCTAAATTTACTCTCCTTATGGTTTATGGTCCCTCCTCTGTGGCTGCAGCAAGAGGCCCCCTTTTTATGACTCACCCCTCCTGCCCCCCCTTCGCTCCCCCCTTCCTCACTCCCTCCCTCCCCGGGATGGTAACCCTTTGTGCACATCGCCTGTTGGAAAGAAGTGCTCACTGGGCGTCTGGCAGATTGGCTGCCACAATGTGGTCTTTTGTTACCTCTAGGTAAGATCAAATTCCAATGAAATCCTGTAATTCAAATTAGGTTAAAAGGCTGTCCTTGGAACTTTGCAATTTTGGTATCCCAAGATACTGATAGGGGCCTCAGACTGAAGCACTCACGGGAGAATAGAGCTGCTTTGCTTTTAAAGCAAAGTTAAATTATTTTGCAATTGATTTTGGAACCTTTATAATATTCTGTTAGCCAGCAATAATTATTGTTGTAGTCAAGTGCCTAATAACAATAGTTATAGTTAGACTTTGTAGAGGTTTTTGTTTGTTGTTTCTGTATACAAAAAAAAAAAAAAGAATAAAAGGAACATATAAAAGAGGGTGAATATAATTTATTCACTTTACTGGGGAAACTGGGAAATACATTAGTTTAAAAAAATCAAACTATATTGGTTTTTTTTTTTTTTTTTTTTCTGCCTGTGAGAGCTGAACAGTTGTAGTGTTATGTGCATGTGTGTGCAAGTTTAGGGGGATGTTCAGAAAAGCCAGACTTAGCACAACAGGGTACCTACAGTTAGACTTCTGCTCCATATTGTCCATAAAGAAATCTAACTCCCAGTCCCCCCCCCCACCCCCCAAATTTACAGAAGCTGAGACAGATCAGTTGTCTTCATGAAAAATTTTTGGATTTCCCCTTCATTGGAATATGTGCTCCTAACTCACTTGGGCGTTTTCAGCTTACTACACAGGAAAGACAAGTTAACTGGAAAAGCATTTTTTAGAGAAAAAAATTACTTCTGTGGAAAGATGTACTAATGAAAAGTTGATCAGAAGTTTCTTCTGATGCATCATTATTTAACTTACGACATTCATTCATTCTTCCTTCATATGTTCCCTGTTAGCACACAAGCATATTATGTACCAGAAAGTCAGCATAACTTTGAAGGTACTAATTGTTTTGTTCAGTAAGGACAGAACATGATTCTGTTTATTAAGTTGCTTTGGCTTAACAATGGCAGGATGTAGCCTTGTAAGCAACATCTCATGATTAGCATGGCCAATACTTTTCTTTGTGCTAAACTGAAATCTTAGTTGCTGTTTTTTTTGCAAAAAAATTATTTTATTAGGAAATTTGGTTCAGTAAATTATGGAAGTTTTTAATAACTTTAGTTTTTTTCCCCTTATATGGCTTCTTTGCTTGATGCCGTTACGTAGCGCACTGGGGAAGGACGATGTGGAAGAAAACTGCTCCTGCAAAGTACTGGCTGGGATTTTATACTGTGACTCAACTTGCCAGTGTTGCAATGCTGCTTTCTCTCCCATTTTGTCACACACAAACATACTATGAGAACCATTTATGGAATAGCTTCTGTTCAGCATTCTGACTACGTAGCTTTGCTGTCAAGCCTCAAGATGTAAGCTGATTGCCTGCAAAGGGCAGGAAAATAGCATTTAAAGCATTTTAAGTAGTGCTGGGTGGTGGTGAATTATCAGTTGTAGTTTCCTAGCTTTTTGCTGAGGAGTCAGGTGCTGATTGCTGTCAGAGGGAGGATGGTGTGACCAAAGGTGGATGGTCTGACCTGGTACTGCAAATCCCATGACCTCACTTTTCCATGGAAAGCAATAATTTTCAATAAGGTGGTCTTATGAGTTATACTTTCTGAATCTTGTTAAGAATTGGTTCTTGCAATGGTCCTTGTAAGACTGTGTATTGTCAGCTGTTAGTTTGCACTTGCTATCAGTGCAGTTATTTAAAAACAGAGGATTCAGAGCTAAGATTCCAAGTGTAACAGTGTGGTAGAAGATTTTTGTCCTTGTTTTGGGGCTCACAAGAGTTGCAGGTGTAGCTTGTTGATTGCAAGCCCTTAAATTGAAATGTATTTCCTCCCTATGATAGCAGAGTGCCAGAATGCTATCTGTGCTGCTAACCCATTTCTTCTGATGTTCTGTATCTTGGTCTGGTGATGAACCACCAGGCAGTTGGATTTCTTACATCAGTAAGTGGTTACTGGGTTCCTTCTGAGCACCGACTGGGATGTTGCATTTAGGTAACAGTCATCAGATGATGTAATTTTTGTTTGCCTGCAGTTAACAAATACCTTGCATGAATACCCTTTAGCATTAAATCACATGGATTCAAAATTATGGTGCATAAAAGATGGTGGACTATTTTAGGAACTCTTATGTAGGTAAATATTTTAATATCTTTTATTTCATTGTTGCAGAAGTGCCTAATTGAAGTTACTTAAAAAAGAGAAAGAGAAAACTAATGATATACAACAGTTCCTGGACTGACCCCTAAAGGGGCAGTCTTCCAAGAAAGAGTGGAAGCTTTGGAATTCTTCTCTTGATATATTTTTGGACAGTAGTAAAACCCAGACTGTGTTTTGAAGTTTTTTTGCTCTTCCAGCTTTAAAGCAATTTATTTATACCTAGAAAAATATGAGCTTGTGCTCGCTGAATTCAAAGGAGACAAATGTGATTTGATCCTGTCATGGTTCTACTTTGTAAAGTTGCATGTCAAGAGGTACATAACATGTAGATAGACTTTTGCCAGCCCTACTATTTTAGTCTAAGATTTTACAAAAGGCTCTGACAGGAACAATAAGGGCTCAGCTACACAAACAGCTGCTGGGGCAACTGAGGTTTTAAAACTCGTTTTTCTAAGTTGTAAAAACATCATCTTGTGTTTTATTTTTACTACAGGCCACCTTTATTTGGTAGATACATTAGCAGGAGATCCAGAGAGTCTGCAAGCAGATGCTGAAGACTACTATGAAAAACTCTTGAAGAAATCATCATCTACTCCTGATGTTTTTTCGATCCCTGGAGGAGAAGAGGTAGTAGGCTGATATTTTTTTTTATTATATTTTTTTTGTACTGAAAGTTAGATACTTGCAAGCTAGTTTGTTATTTTTGTTTGTAGTCTCTCTTTGTATAGGGGCAAACTAGTATGGCCAGATTACAAATCTCTTCAAGTCAGCAAATTCTACATTATTTCAAGTAGTTTTCATGCTGCAAATGGGAGATAAGAATAAACTGCAAGTCTAAAGCCCTCTCAGTGTGGATGAGGGTTTGAAGTACTTAGCTGAGCTTTGCATCTTGGCCTGCCACCTTATAGAACTGAATCAAAAGTGAATTTGAGAACATTTTAACATGGTGCAGCTCTGTATTCATCCTCTATTGATCAGTTTGCACTGATATTGTGATAGCATCTGTTTTGGCTTCCATTCTTGCCAATACTTGTATTGATAATTCTGAATATATGTTCTCCCAAAGTAATTTTGATTAGATGTGATTGGTAAGTCATATAAATACTGTAGGTGGGAATGCTTTAGGGTGGTTTTTCTATCATTTAGGAAAATAATATGCAGTACTTTCCAGAAAAATACTGTTTCAGGTGGGTAGCTTCATCTTTGAGCTGTGAACTAGCTTTAAATACTCTTTTAATGCCCTCTAGTGGACCCTGTAGAGTTAAATACAAACAAACCTGAAAATGCAAAGATTCCCCACCCCCAGTTTAGGGCTTCTGTTTCCTAACCTCAGCCTTTCATGCCTGGTTATAGTTTTAGGGGCTCATTTGCAGTCCCATTAGAAGGGAGGGTAAGTTAAAACCCCGAGTAGTGCTGTGTGTATTCCTGTGATAGCCAGAAACAGTGAGATCAGCTAAATGTGGATGTCTGGCTTTTGATTCAGAACTGTCTTGATTTTTTGGCTTGTCATCAGACCTTAAATATATCACATGACTGATTTGAGTCTCATAGCAACACATTTCTCTTTGCATTCGTTTAATTCAGGTCTAATCTAATCTGCAGTCAGACAGCTAGTCAAGGGCATAAGTAATGGTAATGTTCTTGTTATATTGTTTTTTTCCTTATACTCTGTAATAAATAGTTCAAAGAATGTTTATATTTTGAAATGAAAAATAAATTAAATGTAATAAGGGAAGGTCCCATCCCCAGTAAACACCTGAGTTTACAATCTGTATTATATACCTACAGCCTGAAGGATAAGGATTTTGGTGTTTGAATAATGGCTGCAGTTACCTGACTTTATTTTTCCTCTGTGCATCTGAATTAAAGCAGGCTTTATGTGGCAGGACAGGCAACCACGAATAATTATTTAGCAAGTGTTAAGTGGCTGCCAGCCCACCTGCTCGGGTCAGAGAACTTCTTTTTGGTATGGCGTGGTCTTTGGTCAAACATCCGGTACACAAATAGCAAGGATTATTGCAAGTCAGGATGGGAGCACGTTGGCAGCTTCATACACAGAAAGCTATGCTTGGCTCATGCTGATGTTATTAGCACCTGGGAAAGTGCACATTACCTTATAAAACAAGATAAAAATCATAATGGCACTGGAAATAATACTGGCCATTTCATTATAGTAGTGCTCCCAGGTGCCATATTGACATCAGTGCTGTTATATTTGAAGCATGCAGAGAATGACTGAATCCCCAGAACATGCTGAGATTTTTGGGAAGCTCATGAATACAGATTTCAGGGAGGGTTTTTTTATTTTTTTTATTTTATTTTTTCCCTTGGAGTCTGGAGTCCAGTGTTTGCATAGATGATCCCAGGATTCTGGCGCTCACAAACTGGTGAACACTGGTTCCAACCTAAAAGTTGTTATTGTGAATAATCCATATTCATACTACTCCTTCCATGCACCAAGAAATATTAAATGTATCACATGACTGATTTGAGTTTCATAGCAAACTGACAAATGGGTGCAATTAGAGAGAGAGGCACACCCACACATACACAATGGACCAGATTTTTGAAAGTACAGTACATACTGTGCTAAATTATGCATGCTCTTTGCCTGTACCTAAACTTACATGAGAGCATTTGCAATATTCATATGGAAATCGTCATCTCTATGCATATAGAGCTGTTTGAGCACAGTAATTTTTGTGTTTATGTGTCACGTCATTTCGAAGTTTAGGCGAAGACTGAGAGCTTGAGAGCTGCATTTTGATTTCAGCTTTGCCTGCAACATAACCACCGTGTGCCAATTATCTACCCTCCCTGTGCCTCACAGATAAACTGCCCAGGCAGTGCCCTAATGCTTTGATACTCCCTGTACCCTGAGGCTTAATTCATTGTTTGCAAAACACCACAAGTACTCAGCTGGACGATGCTGTAAGAAGTGCAAGTTGTATTTGTTTTTATTTGATGTGTCTGGTCTTTCATAACACCATTTGGCTGCATGCATTCAAAGCCAGGTTATGCACTAATCCTAAATTGGTGTTAAGGTCTTCAGTGACTTTGGTGGCTTGATTTCTTTTAAATTAACATGACTTACTGATAATATTAGAATATTATGTATGTTTCAGTGCCTTGAAGTTAAGGATATAGAGGGTGTTGTACTAAGCTTATACTATAAACATTAGTAAAATATACCATAAGTGCATCTAATACATGAAATACTTCTCATGAACTTCACAGTACGAACCAGCTACAGGGCTCGTTTGTTTTTTAGGTTAAACTGGAAGATTCCTGTGTGTGTTTTGTCCCTCTCTACCGAAATAATCCTACTTGCAAAATGTTGCTGTTATGTCACCCAAAGGATAAAGAGACAGGTTAGAATTGGTCAAAATATTTTGAAATTTGAGTAGTTGTATTTTCTTTTAGGATGGTCTGCTGGTTTATATATGTATAATGTTTCAATATGTTGTGTTTTGTTATGAATATGAAGTGTGCTCAGTTTACCTTTCAGGGATTTGTGTTGGTGGGCTACTGATTGGAAGGCATGACTGACAATCAGGGATTTTAAATCAGTTCTGCTGGTAACTGAAAATTCACCTTGGGTAAATCTGTTATTTTTTCTGAGTTTGTTCAATGGGGTAATATTTTTGTAATTAAGGATGATGTGAAATTTCATGCATTATAATTTGGATAGAAGACTGAAATCCTTAAATGAGCAAATATATATATGAAGTTGTATTAGGTCTTACTGAATTTTATGCATATTATTTTTACTTTATGATATCTTTTCAGTCCTAGGTTTAATTGCCTCCTTTTTCCAGCACTGGTGTGTGTGGAGCAAATTTGGAGTGAGACCATGCTCGGGAATTGAATTAAATCCATTTTATTTGGCAGTTGTCCCAAGATACTCTTTAAACTCTACCAGCTTTGCCTTTCTTCCTGCGAGTATTGCTGGTGTTTTCCTATTACAGCCATGTGTCAGCCTGAGAGGGACACACTACAATAGTGTTACAGGCAGTAGAAGTCAGCATGTGCTTACTAGTGCTTCTGTTTCATGAGTCACTGCTTAGAGTATCAACAGGTTGTTAAGATTTGATCAATAATTGTATCTTAAGTTTTATCTTCCTACTGTCAGGATCATGGGCCTGATTTCTTCCTACTTACTCAGGCAAGCACCTTTGACTATTAAATATGAAAAAAATACAAATATAAAATAACAGCTCTTGATACCCTTGTCATTAATGGGAAATTTGACTCTAAGTTGCATAGTACCAAAAGCCCAGGTTGAGACCCAACTTGATTAAGTGAGGGGTGTTGGAGCTGATGTGAAGCAATGGGCTATAGACATGAACCTACACACTATTCCATTCTCTCATTTAGGGAAGGAAAGATTACATGAGACCTCTTAAATGTTCAGCTTACAAATATGGCATCAAAGTAAGGATATCTGTCATTAAAAACATTTTTTAAATTAGGATAAGCAGTGAATTACACCTGGAAGGCTTAATAGCCAGCATTGTTAATAATACAACATGGGCAAGGCAAAGAAGTTTAGCACTCTGTGTTCAGTTCTAAAGTCTGTCTGATACAGATCTCACACTCTTAGAACAGGTACTGTTAAGTGTAAATAAATGTTCATTGTTCAGTCCAAACTCTGTAAACAGGAAATTTCTTCATAAGAGAAAAAAAAAAAAAGATTAAAATAATCTGTGGTTAGAGCTGAACTCTGTGAAGTTTTCCAGATACTTTTACATATTTCAACTGGATGTTTACTAATGGGTTGTGATTCACATAGGTGAAGGTGGGAGACCTTTCCAAGTGACAGTGTTGTCAAAAGACTTCCTGGTCCTTCTAAAACTCTTGATATAAAATTACTTTCCTGACATTAATTTATATATTCCATTAACATTTTTTTCTAAAGAGCAATGGGGACTAGTGTGATAAAAGAGAAAATCATCTACACCAGAGGCCAAACTTGCTTTGTGAGTGCAGTTGTGCATACCTACTGACTCATGTCCAAAGGAATGTAGATGAAAACAGCATTAAGGTAGTTTAGGCTGCACAAGAGGACTGAGGATCTGTAATAATTGCAATGCAAAAATAAATAATTATGTAATAAATGCAGGTGAAAGCAGTTCATTTAGCACAAATCTTCAGCTAAATGATCTAATAGTATTAGGAACAACAAGTGTTAATGAGATCCATGTACACAAGGAAAAAAATTTATTTCCCACAGGAACAAGTCAAACAAGTCCACATTGGAGCCTAAATTATCTGATAGCTATCTACATTAAAAGCTTCAAACTAGAAGAATAAACTTATATTGTAAACAACAGACTGACTGCTGTGAGCCCCTTGCAAAGCTTTCGCTTGAGTCACAAGCCTGTAGTCACAGAAACAGTCTCACAGAGGTCACTAAGTGTATTTAAGCAAGGCCTACATCATTTGGCTTTTAGTATTTCCTTTTAAAGGTATGATTTAAAGGATTTTACTGGAAGTTCTTTGTTTCTGGGTTTGATATGCTATAAACATGTGGCCAGCCACCCTACAGACATCAAATTTGACTGACATGATTTTTTCTTTGGCTGAGTTTTCATAAATTTTCATTGGTCCTCTAAAGTCTGCCAGGGTGAGCATGTGTGCATACTTATATGTACTGGTATACACATTTAAAGTATTTTGTCCAAATATTTTTTTCCCAGTTTAACAGGTTTGGAACTGATGCTTAAGGCAGCACACTGTGTTAATGTGGTAAGTCCATATGGATTTGCTTACCTATATGACCTTTTGTTCTGACCAGTGAGCAGATCAAATTGTTTAAAAACTAATTCCTTCAGAGAAAAGCAATATTTATTAACTCACTCATTGTTACTTAAGGACATGGGCAGAAAGTAAAAACAGATTGCATGATTATTTTTTCTCCCTTGAGCTTTACATGTTTCTTGTGAACTCAGGCAAACAATCTTGCTACAGTCAGTTGCTTCTCTTCCTCATGTGCTGTCCATTGCATCTGCAGTTTAGTTTTGTTTCACAACAGGGATGCTCTTAGTAGTGAATTTCCTCGTTGTCCATATACTGTGCTTAAGTTGATATCAAGGAGCACTCTTGGAGTTTGTGCACTGGATTAATTTTAGCTGAAATGAACTTAGAGGATCCACTCCAGAAGCACGATGATACATCCCAACCTCTAGTGGTTTTATTCTTCAGCACCATGCTAGAGTTTGTGAACATCAGTTTTTCTGCACCAGATGTTCTGCTCTGTGAGTTCAGTTTTGCTAGTGGTAGTCATGGTAATACAAACATGGCCTGCTGATTTTTCCCTCTCACAATTCATTCGGACATTTCTGAACTCCCAAGTCCGTAGTTCTGATGGTGTGTCCCAGGATATGCTGGGGTAGAGGAGCTCTACAGAGAAGCAATTTGAGACAGAGTAGAAGATGCAGCTTGTAAGTGTGTAGGATGTGTTTTGTTGTGTACTTCTCAGGAACTGAGTATGAAGAGCGAAGCAACAAGAAGCATTAGACTCCTCATTGCTTGGTTCCATCACAGCTCACATGATGCTGAGACCATATCATGTTGCTCCCAAGAGCCACAACCTTCCTCTGCTCTGGTGGGCCAGGTGACCAGTGACTGCCAAAATCCTGTCTAGAGAGCCTTTTCTCTAACTCTATCCCTGACACCATCAGTTACCCAAGCCTTGCTCCAAAATCTCCTCCTTTGCTTCTGGTGGCTCCACAACATCCCTCATCTCCTAAAATGAACTCCAAATGAAGCCTTAAGAGTTACTGAGGTTAATCAGTCACCTGGGCAAATACTTTAATCACTATGAGAAAGATGTGTACCTTATATGTGTTATGATCATACATGGTGGGATTTCTTTGAGCATCATTTCTGTTCAGTGTGTAATGGTTAAGTATTGAGTAGATAAAATGAGATGCATAAGACTTATGAAATAATTTCCATAGTAAGACACTTATTTTCCCACAGTTTCTGAAGAAAATATTGTCAATCTAATAATTGGTGTTTGAAATTGTAATAATTTAGACTCTGGAAAAATACTGAATTTATCAGCCAAGCTGCAAGTTTGCCTGTGAAGAGCTTTAAAGTTTGTTGGCTTTTATTCTTGAACACTGGCTAAAGTGGGGTTGATTCCAACACTGATATTTACATTTGATCATCTTGATCAGATGGGCTGTCCAGAAGTGATCTGAAATGACCATCATATTTCAAAGAGAGAATGGATATGGTAGCTTTTCCATAGGGCTTGGTCTTGGTTGGGAGCATTTTTAATTTATTTTTGATGTGCTGAGTGTTCTGTTCTGTTAGTATATCTGTGCAAATATTTTTATGAGAATGTAAATTGTGTTGCAAGGGCTTACAGAGCATAGCATGGGTGATTAACATCTTTATAACACTAAATAAACATACCCTATTGTGGCATTTTCTGTATGCTGTATATAATAATTTACAATAACTGTTAGATGCCATGGAACATTTATCACAAGACATTTGCAACAAATCACTGAGTAAAACTCGAATTGTCTAAGAAAATGTAATTGGTTGTGGGTAAGATATCTATCTTAGATACTTGAATGGCTGCCATTACTGCAGCATCTGCATTCCTCCAAAGCTTTAATGTATTTGTTTTGGTAAGACTCTTAGGAGAGAGAGAGAGAGAAATGCTCTTATTCCATTTTAAAAGCAGGGAACTGGAGGACACAGACACTCAGTTAATGCCAGTGTTGCAGAAGGCAGTTTCATGTAGCATCTCTGAGCTTGCTCCATTATCAGAGCTGACCTAGGTTTGGTTGCTTGGAACTATTGTGGGGGTAATTTACCATTGTCCTTGCAAGGTGGAAATCTGGCAAAAGCAGCCTCTGTTGTCAGTGTGAAATACTTCCAAGATTAATGTAAAGATGACTTTAAGGTAATGAAATTATTATTAAAAAAACTCAAATGACACTTCTCATATATAACTGCCTTAAATTTAGTTTGTGACTGAGGGATGCATTTCTGCAATTCAGATGGGGGCTCAAAAAAAAAAGCACAAAATTGGTTGTTGCTTTAATTCTTCTGCATTACTCTGTGTGTAGAGTCCTGATGTGAACATTTCATTCAAACAGTTGCACACCAGTGTGGGAAAGCTTGGCCAGCATAGCCTAGAAAGTAAAAATATAATCCAGACCTGGGCTGGGAAGGGATCCATGTGTGCCTAGGAAAAGGAGATGTTTCATAATCCCAATTGCATTATGCTTACTGCCCAGTTCAACTCAGTGTTTTTCAGGACTGTATTCCAAATAGCCACAGTGCTATGGAATTGTGTGCTTCACAGGCATGCAGCTTCTTGCAACACTGTGAGTAAGGTTGTGTGACTGCAGGTGATCACAGCACTGGAGTTTAGCAAGCTGGGGCTTACAGGGCAAGCCACCCACATGAGCATGTGTCTACTCCATTAATTGTGAACCAAAACATATTTGACTTAATCCGTTTCACCTAGTCTTGCAATTGCAAGATCAAGCACATCATCTTGCCAGTGCAAGATCACTGTGATCATATACATCATGATTCACAGGGTTCAGGTGATGTGTGCAACTTACTGTTGACAAGAACCTGATTTTTATGATTAGGGGAACATGTCTTTGAAAGAAGACAAGGAAAGGAGAGCGAAGGAACATGTGGTCTCACAAAACATGTTTGCATTTAAAATAGTGTTCCTCAAAGTTGATTATAAAATGAAAATGAGAATATGGAGTAGCATGGATGAATTTAACTGCAGACCAGATGTTGACTTAAAAGATGATATCAAAAAGCAAAGTACATATGTTTGTGTGAAATCTGGAGAAATGTTTTTCCTTCAAGGAAGGCATCCATATAGATAAGCTTGCTTGAGTAATGTGATGAGACAGTTGCTATGTCAACTAGTGTTCCCTTCCACACATTTAAATTATTGAATAGCACAGTAAATGTTCTATAAAAGTAGCTCCTTTACAGCATGGTTATGCATCTTTCTATTTTCCTCAGAGCTTTTAAAAACTTTTTTGACCTTTACTGTGAGTCTTGCATGTGTCTGAACTCCGTGCCAGACCTCCGCGCGGCTCCCATGGAATCAGCGTTTGGCCCATTCCATCCCCATTGTCTGACTCAGCTCCCTTTGCACTGCGTGTTTCATAGATGTGGAATGGAGCAGTGACTGCTTGTGTCTGAAAGCAGAGGGAAGGGATTGAGGGAACAGATTAAATCCATCACAGAAAGAGTATGAGACTCCCATGCAAGCATAACATTTAATGAATTGAAGCTGGTGCTATAAACAGGCATCTGCCCTTGCGTGCAATACTTTGTTCATTGTTAACCCAGTACACAAAGTGTAATGCTTTTTGGCACATGCTTTAATAATTCATTTGAAATATAAGTTAGCTAAGTGGCATCTCCAGCCTTAAAGCCAGCAGGAGCTGGTAGAAGCTGAAGCAAACCAGCAACTAACCTGTGCACATCAGCAACATGTGTATAACCTGAGGCTAAACCTGGTAAATGATGAATCCTGTTAAAGCCATTTCACTTCCTTGTGTGTGCATTTTTCACTTAACTCACAGATGGTTTTTAACTTTATGTTTGTCTCTAGTTGGGTAGCTTGGAAAACCAATAGACAATGCACTCCCTCAGGACTCAAGAGGTGTCAACTCTGTGCCATTCTTTGCAATGTATTTCCTGTATTATAATCTTTTTGTCTAAAAATGGGGGTGGTAGCTGCCTTATTTGAAGATAGTATAGACAGTGGTGCTCTTGAGCAGTCCTGAAATTGTGTCTGTGTTACTTCTTTACATGAATATTACCACTGTACAGATAATAACATTCATTTTTGTGGAGGTATTTGATGCTTGATGTGTTGGTGTTCATAAATCATCCAATTTCTGCCTTGGTTCTAAAACCTAATCTAACTCTTAAAATCTACTCTGTATCCTTTGAAATGACCCTGTGTTTAAACTTTTCTTTCTGAATTCTTGGGAGCAATTTCAGTGTCGCTGTTGCTGCTTCAGTCTTTCTCTTGTAAATCTAGTAATGGGCAATGGATTCTGCAGATGGTATTAAACACTTGTTTCTGCAGATGTGAAAAATTTGGGAAGGATGGGAAGAAGTGGGGTGCAAGTTCTGCACAGCACATACTCAAGGACCTGACTTAAGTGTAGGTTGGGTGTATGCTTCTACTTCAGGGAGAAGTGTATTTTTACTCTTGTGTTCATATGTCTGTCCTTCATTGATGAAAATGCCTCTGTATGCATTTGAACTTCCATGAATACTTGTCTGTGCAGAGATTTAGGAATCTGTATTCTAAAGCTATAGATATATAGGCATTCAATTACACAAGCAGCTGAAAAGCTATTTGATAAAGCAGATATGAAACCATTTGTGCTTGACCTGCATGGGTGCCAATACAGGCATGTATGTCTGTGGACAGGGGAAAGTCTGAAAGAGCCATGAAAAATGTAACCTCTGGGTAGGTAGTGCTCTCTGTCCCACATGCCTCTCAAGCTTACTGTGCTACCAAACAGATATTATGCAGGAAATGCTTTATTCATGTGGCACACAGGTTGTCACACCAAAGTCACATCAATTCCTGAGAAAAATTACCTTCGCCTGATGCCTCGTGCCACACTGAAAATTGGATATCTAGTGGCATAGAGGTGAAATTGAAATACAATCATTGTTCTGTCTCACAGCAGATCAAACTGGAGTCAGCTGGAGGGAGAAGTAGAGCTGAGGTTGCATGTGGAAAGGTTCAGAACCAAGTTTGTATTTATTTGCAGGTAATGTGTTCCACTCTCTCTATTTTTGTAGTTTTGGCAGTTTATCTGAAGCAGTGTTGGTGGCCTGTTGAAGATGTAATAAAGACAGCTGATCCTGCTAGAGATGGGCTAATTTTGGTAAGGATACTATTTTAAACAGTTGCCTTTACCCTGGAATTTCCCAACTGGAACAACCCTGTGTAATTGTCTCTGGTCTCCTATAGCTCATGCTTTATAACCTGTGGGATCTGGGCTGTGTGGCCAACAACCAAGTACTTCCCACGTCTCCCATTGCACAGAGACATGCACATTAACCCTCTCTAAACAATTTTCATGATTCATCTGTGGGATTTATTAGGTTTTGGCTTTAGTTTACCCTTACTACCTACTAAAGGAATAATCAGGTAAACCACATTACTACATTAGCAGTACCATTAGTGTTGCTGGACTGTCTGATGGGAGGTATTACTACCCTTTGGAACAATGTTTTGTCTAGCCAGTTGTGATTTTATTTGCCTTTGATAATGCTTATATTGTGTTCATTTTATGAAATGGTTGATACTCAACCCTCTGTGTCCAGCTTTGGTCCTTAATGATTCTATTCCTTTATCTCCCTTCCCTAATAACTGATGTACGTAGGGTATAATTATTCACTCAATTAAGTTGGCTTTTTGTAACTGAACTGGAGGGATTTTGATATACATATCTTTTCAAGATAGAATTTGGGGCAGAAACACAGGCTTTCAGGCTTTTGAGCACCCGCTGGATCAACAGAGAATGAAAAAAAAAAATCTGAAAATAGAAAATTTGCCCCTTCCAGCTCATTGCTAAGAGATAAGTTGTCATTATTTGTGGAAACTCTTTTCCAGCTTGCACATAAAGCTTGTTGGCACCACTTTTTGCCTTGATGACCAGTATGATCTTGTTCCTTTGTGTGCCTCCATCTCCCTGTCCTGTTGGTTGTCTAGTAAGAAGCGTGGCATAAAACCTAATTGTTCACATAAAACCCAGATTAGAAATTATTTGTGATAGACTGTTTATTCTCTGTTTTGTAAGGTCCTGGCCCACTAAGGTTCTGTGATGTTGTGGCAAGGCTGGTAATAGGAGAGAAGTGGTCAGGATAACACAGTGAATCCTGTCTTTATTTCTCTTTTGAGTTGAGTTAGGTTGCCTTGATGTGGTTTCCAAATCTGTGACTGGTTTGCTGTGACTACAATCAAGATACTTCTTTCCTGCAGCTTTAGAATTATTCTCTGTGACAACAGGAGATATGTCAAGCTTTATAAATTGTTACTGAATTATTCTATGCTCTCTAAGGATAGAGGGGGGGACAGTGGGAGAAAGTGTTTTTCTGTCTGAACCAGTCCACGAGGTATTTTTCCCCAAATGAAGTGTACATGTTTCCTGACCTCCTCCTTCCCAGCCCCTTTCAATATTGAAGCCTTTTGTGAAACTTAGCATACTATTCTCTGCTTCATTTTTCTTTGGTCTGTTTTTGTTTGTTCTCTAAGGTCCAGACACTGGGAGAAAGGATTGTCCTCTTTGTTCTGAACTACATTATTTTTGGAATGCTGGAAGGGAGTTCAGCTAATGATGCATTCTTTCTACCTCATTCTGCCACCGAGTGTGCCAAGATACTCTGGAGGAATGGTGAGGCTGTTGCCTTTTACTCAGTCAAGATGAAAGGTAAGGTCATTTTAGAGTCACATTTCCATTAGTTACTAATAGCTAGAAATGTAATCCTTTTGTTTATCTTTCAGTATAAATAATCCTGGCTCTCATTTACATTTTTATATCAAATCTCTCTCAGAATGAATCTGGGGAACAAACCTTGCCAGAATTTGGAAGCCATCCATATTACTTTCATTTAAACATGATGGCTTCAAACTCTGTTCTCAGTTACACACTGATCTGATGTACTGGCTTATCCCAATAAAATATGTTTTAATACAGCCAAGTAGATGGTTGTACATCTAGGAACAAAGGATGCAGGGCCTACCCACAAACTGGAGGACTGCATCCTGGAAAGAGAGGTGTCTGAAAAAAGGAGTACAGATCACAGTGGAAAACCAGTGTGTCAGGAGTGGCTGGTGGTGAGAAGTGGCAGTATCCCTGGATGCATAAGGAGCAGTGGCTGGGTTGTGTAGAGGAAGGTATATGCACTAGATAAGTCTTGGAATGCTTTGTTCAACTGTGGTATGCTCTGATTTTGTCATTAATTAGATAGCATAGAAAAGAAGCAGTGTATGTGATTCCTTAGGGACACTTCACAGCATCACAGAACAGTAGGGGTTGCAAGGGACCTCTGGAGATCTCAAGCAGGATCACCTCAAGTAGGTTGCACAGGGTTGTGTTCAGATGGGTTTTGAATATCTTCAGAGTAGAAGACTCCACAACCTCTTTGGACACCTTGTTCCAGTGCTCTGGAACAGTAAAAGTAAAATATTCTGATGGAACTTCCTGTGTTCCAGCTCGTGCCCATTGCCCCTTGCCCTGCCACTGAGCACTACCTAGAAGGGTCCAGCCCCATCCAGACTCCTGCTCTTTAGATATTGGTAAGTGTTGAGGTCCCCTCCTAGCCTTCTCCAGGCTAAACAGATACAGGTCTCAGCCTTTCCTCATGCAAGAGATGCTCCAGCCCCCTAATATGTGCTGATGAACTGGCTTGAAGTTGACAAACACTTCAGCTGCCATAGTACATTTTCCTTTAAGTCTATAAATACTTCTGAGGAAAGCTTTTGGAAAGGAACACTCGTATGGGCTGTAATGATTCATGCTACAGTAAAATAAATTTGCACAGTAGTCTGTTATGGGTGGAGTATTAGCCAAGTTGAAACTGTTTCTGAGTAAGTTGAGAGTCACAGTTTGGTTTTAAATCAGGTCCACATAAAATACAAATTCTTCAAGTCCAGCTTTGTCAGCATCTGTCTTTCGTTGCCAGTGGTTTTTTTCCTTCTGGGAAGCTATATTTGTTAGTTTTTGGCCTGTCTCACAAATTAATGCGGTCTTTTTGCCAAAGCCTTTTCGGGAAGCTTGAAACTTACTGGTTTTGCCCCTTTTTGCTATTTTCTGTATGCATTTAGAAAATATTTCCTCTTTCTGAAGTTATGTGATTCCAGTTTCATACCAGCCATGCTTTGGCTGATCCTGTTCTCTCTACTTTCTAGAAGAGCCATGGACTTCAGGACCAAAATAGACTAAGATAATTATCTCTTAGAAGTTGTATTTCACAGAGTTGTTTTAGTTTTAACTTGTCCTTTTTATTTTATTTTTTTTTTAACATAATGTAAGTTCCCTTTTCCTTATGATGTTTTGGTCAGAACATTTAGTAAGGGCAGCTTTAAGTACAGGACTTTATATTACTCTTTTAGAGCTGCTGGACCTAGAAAAAGTTATTTTCCTTTGTGTCCCCCACGTGATTCTGATTCCCTTTATTTCCATGTTCAGCAATAGATAAGTTATCTAGGTGAATCACAGAAATTGTGACCAACAAAGACTGTGTTCTGTCTCTGCTACAGATTTAGTGTGCTGTTATGCAAACTAAATGTTCAATTAATTTCAGTGGTTCTAGTTAACTATCTTGGCAATATTGCAAAGTCGTTTTCATTTGCCAGTTCCTAGGTGGCCTGTACAAAGTGAACTTGGTAATTTTGGTCCAGTTCCACACATCCATTCATCTTATGGACATCCTTGACTGGATCTCTTTTGATAGTCTAGCTAAAGAGGGACAGATGGTCTTGAGCACCCGCCTCGCTCAGAGGCACAGTAACTGCAGGTCAAGTTTTTGAGTCAATTTGGCAACTACTGACACTGACCATCCTGCACCTGTTGTGTGGATAAACCTTACACTCATTCTTCAAGGCTATCACTTTTCATGAGCATTAGACACCTTTATTAAAACAAAATTTATTCATGTCTACACAGATCATCACCCTAGCCTCTCTGGTATGTGCCTACTCCTTTCCAATGACAGGTATGCAGCATTTACCACTGGGTATACTAAAGATTGATGAGATGTACTAAGCCACTAATGAGGCTGATAAGACACTTTGTCACGTGCCAAGATAAATGTCTCCAATTTTATCTATGTCAGCGGCTTCCGTATTAGACAGCTGAGGAGTTAGACCTCGCTGCATGTAGCTGCTTAAAGGTACAACAGAAAATGACACTTTCCTGTCCTTGTCTCTTTCTTTGCAGAAATCATCTTGCATTCTTTTGCAGAAAGCCTTCATACAGATACTTTGATTTTGAGATGTTTTATATTCTAAGTATTTCTTTCAGATTTTTTTCTTAGTATGCTCTAAATCTGTGTGAAAGCCTCGAAAAGAAAGTGTTTTGTACAGCAATGTAGGATTAACGACTGTAGTTACTGACACTATTTTTTTGGTGTAATCAGACCATGCAACTCCCTAAAAGTTTGTCTTTTTTAATTTACTGAGGATTAGTGATTACTGAAAATGGACTTTTACCACATTCACATAAATGTCAGAGAGTATAGAAGATTCATCATGCAAGTAAATCAGTAAGGAACATGGAGTATGCTATGAACAAGGAATATCTTAGTCCCTTTAAACATAAAACAGAACAACTCCCCTTTTTTATATACAGAAAAAAGCCCTCAGCTTTTTTTTTCCCTTGACTGTTATGTGTTAGTGTTTCTATAACACATAGGAGCTGCCCAGTTGTGCACCAACCAGTCTGCAGTACAAAATGGGAGGAAGTGAGATTGCCAAAGCTTGCCCCTTCCAAATTTGACATGTTCTTTTTGTCAAACCTTAAAAGTAAAACTGTGAAGAAAGATAATATCATCTCTGCTGAGTCAAGCTGCAGACCAGCCTTTAAACTAAACTGGGTCCTCTGAGAAGGCTATAAAATAGCAATTGAACCAGGAGTAAATGCATTGCAAGCTTCCTATTCATCCTTAACTACACTGATATAGGCAGCAAAGCAATCCTGGGCCAGTCTCTACTTTTTGCTACCTATCAGGGATCTACTAGAAGAACAAGTTGGTGATGCACAAGCTGTAAAGGTGGTCTCTGGAAGTGGTTACTGTCACTAAAATCCATGTCATATCCTTATTAATACAAGGCTTTGCAAATTTCTTTCAATACTTTGGTGGCCTAGGTGGTATTCTCTAGAAATGGATCCATGAAGAGATAACAGGAGTTTATTTTTCACTTCTTATATACATTTCTTTATGGAAAAAAAATCAGAATTGAGGTTAACCTGATAGACAATTAGCTGAAGTTTTTCTGGACGATTGCTTTTCTCCCCCTCTGTTTTCTAGCAATAATATTTTAAATATTTTTCATGTGCATTTCTGGGGCAGACTGAAGTTTCTGGCTGTAATAAAAATTAAATGACTACATACCAGTCCAGACATGAATTAACTTAATTTTATTGAAGCCAGAACCTTTGTTCCCCTTCTCATATACTAACTCACACAATGAGTTGACCTTGGGTTCTATTCAGCAGAAATATTCCCCACCCTTTACACAAGCACTCAGCCTGCAGAAGGCCTGTCCAAACATGTGTGGGCCAAGCCAACTTATTCAGCAGGGAAATAGTCAGTATGCACAACCTTGTTTTGTTTGGGTCTGTTGGATGTGGGGACTGGATTGTTTTGTTTTGATGGGGTTTTTTTCGGGTTTGTGGCTCTTAGGGAATGCTAATGGCTGTCTGCTTTCCTGCCCTTGTAATGTCTGTTTACCATTTTGCTGGCTCCTAAGTTGGTCATTTGGCACTTGTGACCTAACCAAACAGATCAAAGGCTTTCAAAGGGCAGACTGGATGAATACTTCCATCTCTATTGCCAACGCCCTTATTTTCTCTGTCTCCTCCCTCACCTCAAAACTTAGTCTGTTTGTGTGTTTCATTAATGAAACCAACCTCTGAACTAAATGAGAGAGCCTAGTGGTCACCTCTGGGCCACCATGAGCTTACAGTAACCAGTTTGCTGTTGGATGGGAACTGGAGACAAAGTGGTCTTTGTTCCAAAGGTTGGTTTGTTTGTTTATTTTCTTTCAAGTGGCTGTGGACTATGACTCTTCTAATATGTTTCTTAGGGATAAGGTGAAGAATGGCTTCATGAGTTCTTTCTTTACAGTGCCTTTAGACTTTACAGGGTTTTTGTCTTCTCAACACAAAATTATGAGCAAGGACATAAATCACTCAGCTCCTGCACAACAGTCTCATTGGGATGTATAGGAGACAGACTATATGACATAATAATAAACTTATAACAACACTTGAAACATGTAGGAATTCTTAAGCTACTGGCTTCTTGTGGAAAAGTTTGTCCCTTTCTTGGAACATATGGGGCAACACTGCTTGAGTCTAGCATCTCTGTCAGGCTGGCAGCTAACAATGGGGATATACTCAATTTTTTGGCTCATGAAAAAAATGTAGCTACTCATCATATGTTACAAATATTGAAAGGTTATAAACAGCACCATGACCCATCCTTTCCCAACAACGTGCTTCAACATGTGTTTGAAGTTAAACATACACTTGTTTAAGGGCAGACCCAGCCTGGATGTGAATGGATTGGTTATACAGATACATGCTCTTGTATGGCTGAGTAAGCATGACCTGGATTCTTGCTAACTGGAGAGCTACAGCCTGACAAACCAAGGTTTAGATTTGGTATAGTTATGTATGCTTTGCTGAATGGGAATCCTGGGAAAGAGTAATAAAAGCCAGGACTAGTGACTAAGGAAAAGGTACTAGACACTGATTTGAGGAACAAAGGTAGATTTCAGTTTCAGACAAGCATTGGTGATGTGATAATGAGACAGTAGCTCTCTCAAGTAAAAGCCTTTTCCTGAAATTCAGGAGCAGCCATTTGATAGGACATCAGGGAAACTATGAAATAGGTCTCAGTGAAGTGCTGAAAGTTTCCTTTCTCAAGACACTGAAAACTAGACTGAGTGGTACACTAGTAAGTGGTAAGAAAACAAGCCAAGAAGGACTTAAGCAATAAGCGAGATTTAAGCAATAAAATAAGAAAATGTAACCTTCTCATATAAAGAGAAGGCTGCTTAGCTCTGAGCAACCTGATCTAGTGAAGATGTCCCTGCTTACTGCAGGGGTGTTGCACTAGATGGCCTTTGAAGGTCCCTTCCTGCTTAACACATTCTATGATTTTTTGGAATAGAATATTCCATATATTGGATATCCATTTCTGTATAAACTTACATGGTCCCAGATAGAAGCAGCAAGAAATTTATGTAAATATTTTCTAAAAATGAAAATAAATCAGTGAGATGTTTCTATGGTTACCTTATCCTATATGTAGGTGGTTGGTGGACTGATGTTGGTCATTCATTTCAGGACTGAATGCTTTTGCTCTCAACTAGTTTGTTTTTATGGTATTTTGCACTGGGTGCTAGTTTTACAGTGAAATGCTAATGTGCCTCCTGCAATAGGACCCTGAATTGTTTAGGGTGATCATGAAAATTTTGGATCCTGAATGTCTGTTCTTTGTCAGCTTTCTCTTGACTCCAGTTTGAGTTTCCCATAATTGCAAAATAAATCCTTTGGTTCTGATTTTTTTTTTTTTTTTTTTACAGTTTTCACTGAGAACTGAGTTTTAGTAGTCTGGAAGCTTATACATGAATCTGTATTTTGCCCTTATGTAGAGCTACTGTCATGACCACATGATTTCAAGTGTCTGACTTAATATTTATAAAAGCAAGGACCATCCTGGATTACATGGACAGTAGTACTTCAAGTAATGGACTAGAAACATGTATGTGCACAAGGCCAAGAGAGCCTCTCTTCTCTCCTTGCAATCATGATGAAATTGTTAGCTTAAAGAGTATTGCAAGTTTTCCGTGGAAGCCTTCTCCACTGTCCAGCTGCATCTGGTAGTATTGACCTTCTGAGGGTTTAAATCATACTGTGTTGGGGTTCAGTGTATTTAATAAAAAGAGTTTGGGAGGTGATTTACCAGAATAGCCAAAAGCTAAAGGAACATACTGAGATTATGTTCTTAATATTTCTGCCTCTCTGGCTACTGCAGCCCAGTTCTCTCTTCTCAGTGATCTTTCCTATGTATCTAGAGGGTCTCATTATGAAAAATCATGTTTTCCACTGCAAAACTATGGTGAGACCTGTCAACCCACATGTTAAACAGGTCCTTTCAGTTTGATGGTATAGACTTTCCTCTTGGAAGGTGTAGGCAAATACACATCAGCTGGATTCATCCACGTAGCTTGTGGAGAGATAGCTGGGTTTTTGTGGCTAGAATCACACAACAGTTAGTGCCACAATACTGATTTTGTTTTCAAATTAATCTGTTTTTTGCTGTCTGCTTTCAGGAAGCCTGTGTGATGGCATGACCAGCCAGTGTTACTTGCTGCCAGTTTTGGATACTATATTTGTCCGGAGAAAGTACAGAAGAGGTGGCCTGGGGATGAAAATGCTGCATGATTTCTGTCAGTCTTTCATGGCTGAGGGTGCCTTGGGGATCAGCTGCCCTATTTCTGCTGCCATGTATCAAGGTAAATCGTTTGATGTGGAAGCATTAGGTAAGGGTCATATATAATGTATAAATTTCAATATGGTCTTGTTAGGATTTTCCTAACTCTATGAGTTCAGTGCACTTGCTTGAACTGCACTGTTGTTAGTGTGCAGCTGGTTACTTGTCTTGAAACATCTGGAATTTCCTGTAGAAAGGTAAGCCAATATTTATGTAAGACAACAAGAATCATAAAACTCATACTGCCTGTTTGACATTTTGCATTCTGATTTCACTCTCTCTTAGAAATTGAACTGCATCATTGCCCTAGACAGTGACTTACCCATTTTATTTGACACTAGAGGGAAAAGAATCCTAAGGTGTTGTCAAGTCTACACTATGTACATAATGCTCTTGTACACACTGATTTGTAAGAGATTAGATTTAATAAGCTCCACACCTGGGCTCTGTTCATTCATCCAGTCACATCAGTACTTGTTTCGTATTGACTGTCTCTGAACATTTGGCACTTCTAAAGTATCATTAGGTAGTTGTATATCTTTTTTGTGTTTAGGTTGAAGTTCCAGTTTAACTAGGAAAATTTACAGGAAACATCTGTGCTTGCATTATTTATAAAATTATTTTCTTTAGAAAAGCATTTTTCCTGAAGTTGCTCTCTCTATGGTATACAGTCTTTACTGTCGATTTCTGGGAGACGTTTCTATCGACTTACATCTTTACAGCCATAATCTTGACTGTACCTGTTCTTTTTCTTGGTCAGTGTGTTTCATTGGATGTACATAAATGTACTCCAATGTATACAAATGTACCCCAGGAGTCTCTACAATACTGCTACTTCTAAATTCAGAAATGAGTAGCACTGACAGCATTCCTTCTCTTCTCCATTTTTCCAGCAGCAAGCATCAATGGTTTAGACACTACAGACCAGAAATCTGCACCATTTGTGTTATGCTAGCAATGTGTTGCAAGGCTATGCTTTCATTACAATTAAGTTTAGAGCTAATGAATTTGATTGGTGTCATGTTCTAATTAGATTTTCTAGTTCCTGCTTTTATAAAAATTACTAATACCGTAAGTTAAATGTCGAGTATGTTGAAGTCACTGCCTGTTCTCAATTTCATTGGGACCACAATCTCATACTTTGACAGAAGAATGCAACCTTTTATACTGAATCTCTGTACTAAATATGCAGTTTTCACTGTATGTTATTTAATGTGCTAGAAGGGCCTAAAAGGAAGTAAAAGCCTTTTATCAGCTCTTTCTATTTTTGGCATATGTGTTACTTTCAGTAATTTTTATTGAAACAATTAACTTAGTTTGGATATCCTTGGATAAAATTAATGGCAGTGATCTGCTCATTACTGTAAAGCAAATGTTTACATACTGCATTTAGGGTTTTTATTGTCAAACTCAACTCAATGTTGAAGATGAATTACTCATTCTGTAGTTTAATGAACTACAGTGGACAGAAGAGAGCGTGAAAATGATTTTGTTATTTACAGATTGCTGTCTTAGTACAACTGATGGAACTGATAGAATGGTAGTTAGGAAAAGTTTAAAAATCCCTTTTACATTTTTAACTGTTTGTCCGACACTATGTCTCCTCTTGGCTCTGCATACATTCTAAGGAAACATCTAAATAAGACAGATTTCAGTTTAATAACAATTTGGTTGTTTATCCAAATTATATTAGTATTCACTGTGTACTGACAGTGACAGGAATCTGTGGGAATAGGGTTTCTAAAGGGGATCATACATCTGACAGAGGTACCTCTGTTATTTCTCCAATAGTCCTTCCAATTTCTTTTTTCCACACCCAAAGTAGTAAATCAACTCCAGCAATGGAGTATAGTGTAGCTGTAGTGAAATGGAGGGTGATACTGGCTCAAGAACAAACTGATACTAAGCTTTGGTTTAGAAATAGAAAACCTATAGAAATAGCATTCTTAAGGGTTAAAGCTGGGAGATACTGGACCACCTTTAATTTCAGAGAAGTGAGGGTAAAAACCCTGAACTGCTTTTAGTCTAAAGCCTGCTAAGTGTCTGGAGATGGTTCTGTGAGGCAGTGCCAGAAGAAGGTGCCTCAGTAAGTCATTTCAAGTCTTGTATTTCTACACTCACAAGGGAATTCATCTAGACTGAAGCAGATGGACAGGATTCACTCATGCCCTTCTAGGACATTCCACATAAACTTTCCCTAAAAGCCCCAGCTAAAAGAAAAGGAAGATGAGAAGAGAGAAGAAAAGGTTTCCAAAGGAACTAATGAAAGTAGGTCTGAGAGAATTTCTGGAATAGAATACACTCCCTCTTCCACTATACTTTTCACTCATTCATGCCTTTACCCCTTGGTTTCTCCTATTCAGTTTGCCAGAAATTCTTGCAGACTTATCCTGAGGAGCAGAAGCGACTGTGGGAGGTGGAAGCACCAGGAGACTGGAGCCAGCGAGTGAATATCTGGTTAAAAATTCAGATGGAGTCATCTCCTTCAGGAAGTGAGTTGAAATAAACAGTGTGAACTGTTAGTTACATAGATAGGAAGTAAAACCAAGGGTTGGGTAGTGATAGTAGATAGGTGGTTTCTCCTTTTCCATATGGAGAAAACTAATGAGTATGCAGTCCAGTTCCCTGGGTTTTTTTTCCTCAGTAAACAGAACAATTCTTAGAAATTATGAGGTAATGAAATTGAACTGCAGAGCATCTGAGAGATACCAAACAAAGCACAGTCTTGGCATAAAGTGGCTGCAACTCCCATTGCACTGCAATTACAGCGGGGTAGAAGTTAGACCAAAAAATTCCTGTTGCACAACACAATGCCTGGGTTATAGAGAGGGGGTTGTTTCTCTTAAATAGTTACAAAGAAGAAATTTGTATAGCCAATGGGCAATGTGTTTAATTACCTTCAATTTGCTGCCAATACCATTCTTGGATGGCAACCCAAGCATTTTCATTATGGCTTTTGGAAGATTCAAAATATTCCCCTACAGGGTAAATCCTTCTTGCTGGGAGCATTTTCTGCCTACTTCACAAAAGATAGTGATAGAGGAGGAAAACCTTTTGACAGTTCATATGGGGATCTTGTTGATGTAATCTGTTTGGCTGGCTTGGTGATCGAGACAGGCCCCTCTGCTGCATGCACACAAGCTGTGATAAGCTTCAAAAGGTTTCAAAAGAAGTTTGTCCCTTTCTGGTGTTGCTGCAAGGAGTGCTGCAGAGAAAATTGTTCCCATACCTTCCCACATCTGTCCTGCTGTGTACTAGTTTGGGACCTTCAGTTGAGACACTGGATTTCATCTTGTCTACAGCACCCCACAGGACAGTCAAGTCAGAATTTAGCCCCAGGCTGGGTTCCTCTGAAGCCATTATATTTATGTTCCTCGTGCTTTAAACCAACAAAAACTGGTGTTGCACTTTCCTTTAATCCATCTTGTTCAGTTCAGTTCATTAGTGATGATTAAAGAGAATTACCACCAGATCAGCAAACAGAACAGATCCCAGAAGAGACTCTACTTTCTTTTGTATTTCTTCTTTTTTGCCATCTTCTACAAAAACAAAGAGAAGCAACCCAAAATATGGGTAAATATAACCACCAGAGTGGCTGTCAGTTAAAAAAACCCATGTGAGGCCTGAGAACTGCCTTGGCCAGTTTTACACATAAACGAGGTATCTCATAGCTACGAAAAGAGGAAGGAGGGCAAGTATAAACTAGAAATGTGTGGAGAGTTTATACATATTTATATGGATTGTGAATTGCAATGTGATTTTAATAGTGGAAGGGAGCAGAAGCAAGTGGATTTGGCACTAAAGTATATAATAAAAATCTGCTTTTAAAATTATATCTCCACTCTGGTGCACAGCTCATTGGGCATTACTTGCCTTTACAGTGAATGTGCTGAACAGGCTTTATTTCACCTATCTTCAGTGGCAAATCAACCCACTATAAAAACAGCATTTAACCCAGCATATAATACCTTTATTTTCTCTGTTTTACATATGGAATCTACTTGCATGCTTCCTATGCTTGTATTACCCCAGTGCTGTGCATATTAAACACCCAGGGAGATACCAAGGGAGAGATACAGGACAAATATGCTTCTAAAACCAGGGGAGAGTTTCCCTGGTTTTGCTTTGTCCTAAAGGCTGCACTATCCCTGTGTAGCCCTGATAACTGGTGAGGAGATAACAGGAGAATTTTCAAGGACTTCATGCTATCTGTTAGTAGTAGATAAACCAGAAATATTTTCTGAGGAATCCTTTATCATCTGACCTAGTGTTCTGTTCAGCATACATGTAAAGAGAAGCTTGTGTTTCCACTAAGTTGTGGTTCGGGGACACAGAGAGGAAAATGCTGTGGCATAAAGTGGAAACCATCCACTTACCTGTTCCATATATGCACAGTATGCTGTGGCGTAGGGCATCACTTGGGAACACAATGCTTCATTCCTACTTGCTCTGCTATGTAGAAAGCAAAACACAGTGTAACTCAGTATTGTCAGCTCCAATCTGGATCTATGGCAACAACCACAAAAATAGAGAAGACATATTCTCTGATTTCTTAGATCCCTGTTCACATGCAATGCAGTTTTGGGAACAAAAAATTGAGAAAAAATTAGAAATTTCTGCTCATGTTACGTCTTTTTCTCCAGTAGGTAGGATTGAATACTATTAGTGTTGTGGTAACAATTCTGCAACTGTAGATATTCCAAAAAAGATTTCTACAACCCTGAGGTTAGAATTCTAAATTTTGCAAGGTAATGTGGCTGCATCTAGTGGCTGAACAGATAAACTGCAGCATTCTGTTGACTGCAACTGGTGTTTCACTTTTGGTATGCACAGGTACATAGACATGTATATCACAGAATCACAGAATCACCAGGATGGAAAAGACCTTTAAGATCATTGAGTCAAACCGTACCTGTTCTCTCCTAAACCATATCCCTGAGCACCTCAGCCTGTTCCACACCCCAACAGCTCTTTTGGTGACTAATTTTTTCCTGACATCTCATCTAAACCTGCCCTTATGCAGCTTGAGGCCATTCCCTTTGTCCTGTCCCCTGTCCCTGGGCAGAAGAGACCATCACCCACCTCTCTACAACCTCCTGTCAGGTTATTCCCTGGTCTCCCCTCAGCCTCCTCTTCTCCAGACTCAACCCTCCCAGCTCCCTCAGCCACTCCTCAGCAGGTTTGTTCTCCAGACCCTTCCCCAGCCTGGTTGTCCTCCTCTGGACCTGCTCCAGGACCTCCATGTCCTCCTTGTAGTGTGGGCCCCAGAACTAGACACAGTACTCAAGGTGCAGCCTCATCGATGCCAAGTACAGGGGCACAATCACCTCACTAGACCTGCTGGTCATGCTGTTTCTGATATATACACACATATATTTCTGTTTGCATGTATATATATGTATACACATACAAAAATAAAGCTCTTCAGCTTGTAGTCACACACAGTGGCAATCATTCTGCATCAATTCTTATTGTTTGAGAAGTGAGAGATTTTATTTACAGCAAATAGTCTCAGTAACAGGAACATAGTGACGTTCCTCTTCTGGGGCTGATCGGAGGAACAGAAATCATTTAACATAATTTACTCCTTGTTGCTAAATCTACCAGGCAGTGAATAGAGCTGTTTTGTAGTAGTTCAGTAATATATATAAAGCATGTAAATGTACAGCTAATGCAAAAAATAAGCAGAGCCAGAACTGCAATAAATTTCAAACGATTGCTTAGAATTCTTTATCTGAATTGATCAAAATATTTATGTTTTCTGAAAGGGAGGAAGGGATATGGGTTTTCTTGGTGTAAGAGGTGAATGGTTTATATATTTAGCAGCTAAGAAAAGGCCCAGAGACATTTTCTTTCCAGTACAGTTGTTCATCTTAGTCTTCTGTGGTAGTGTCATTGGTTCCCTGGTTTGGTTAATTAACAAAAGCAAGGCAGAAGAGCTTGAAGATAGCACTCAGGTGGGTTTTCTGGTGTGTTTTTAAAATGAAAATGGCCAAGGAGATCTACTAATGTTTTTCCCTTTTTAATCTCTTTCTGTGGCAAAACTGTTTGACCCATTTCTCCAGAGGCTGAAGCGGGCTTTCAAACCAGTAAAAGTAGAAAACCAGATGAGGACCAGATGAATAAGGTACAGTGACTAATTTGCTCTTTTATGACTTTCTTTTCCATTGGTGACCTTTTCCCTTTTTCTGGATATAGTGAGGTTTTAATATAAGATATCATCAGGCAAACTGTAGATGTCTTTTTACCACTGACCCATAGGTTTATGTAGGTAATCATAGATATTTAATATATATAGACATGTAATTGACTCATATAGCTAATTTATAGATGGAGAGGCTAAATAGTACACTATGGCTTTTGCTAAGTGCTTCAGTTTGATCCTTACTGAGATAAGAGACTATAACCAAGCTGGCATACAGGGAATTCCAAGGTTTGCATGTGCACTGGCTTTCTGAACTCTGATTTTTCCTATGCCTGTACAGGGCCTTGAGTGTGACACCTTTAGAGAGGGTAAGCCAAGCTCTTAACGATTCTAATTATTTTATCCCACCACTGAGCTGCAGAGCTGATTGAGCTTAGCTTTTTACAGGATGAAGGACTAAAAGAGGCTGAGAGATTTGAATGAAGCTTAAACCCAGTTAGGGGTATGTGTACCTGAGAAAACAAATCACAGGAATGGAGCTTTTTCCAGTAACAAAGAAAAAAAGAGAGATGAATATTCAAAACAAAGAGCTGTAGAGTTTATTTCCTCAGTACATTTTGGTTGCCACACAATTAAATGTGTTTGTTTTCTTCAGACATGGGTCTCCTGAGGGAGCAGTGACAGCACTGGCCCCTGCAGTGCACACTCTTGCGTTATGTGTTGTGGTCATGGCTTCAGAGCCCACCCAGCCAGATCAAGACTCCATGTGACTCCCAGTTTTCATTATGCTGGTGCTTTTGGGAGCTCAGGCAGAGCAGTAGGAATGAAGCTGTTCTATCAATGCAGTGATGTTTCTTGCCTTGCATGTTTATGATGGTGTTGGTTGGCAGAGGTATTCTATATTAGGATCAAGTCGATGTTTATGTTATTTGTGTATAATTTGGTGTTCCTTCTTGTCTTGGTTCTAATTTCAGGGTGTTGAATGTATTCCTGGTGTTGGAAAAGTGGCAGGAGGTGCCACAGAAAAACAAGATGACACAGCAGTGGCAGGGACTCTAAACTCACAGGATCCTGAGCACCAGGATGTAGAACAAGGTGCAGGCAAAACTCAGCACTGCAAAGGATTCAGAAAAAGAGCAGGCCCTGGGGGCTTAGTTGGAGACAAGGCCACCAAACAATTTAGAATTGCACCATAGTTGCACATTCAAGTATCAGCAAAATCTCAGTGTGATTTTAAAAATTGTGATTGTTCATAATTTGTAACACTAGGGAGATTTCTTAAGGTAATATCTGGGGTTTTTTTGCAAGACACATGTTCATCATCTTGTGTTTTGTTTTAAATAAAGCTTTTGTTTGCTAATTGTCCTTTTCTTTTTCTTCTTGCCAAGTAATTAAATAGTAGTTGAGCATAGTTATTTTCCTACTCTGAAAAGATTTTATTGGATTGCATGAGATGTCCAAATGGGAATAATTGGAGGGCTTGTAGAAACTGTTGTAAGAAGATATTTCTATGGAAACCACATCCTGCATTATGGAAGCGAGATACTGTAACACACGTTGCTATCAGAATGACAGCTGTAACCTTCCTTTCAAAGAGAACAACTGATCTTGAATTGCTTTTATTTGAGTTTTTTCAGCAGAAAAATCTGTTTTGAACCCCATGGTGGACAGGATGGCATACAAACTCCATTAATGAAGAAAATGTTTGGTACAGAGAAGAGTGAGCAATCTACAGGCCTTAGACTGCTTTTAAATTCAGGCACTGTGATCATGTTATGTCTAAATTCGGGGTGTAGCACTTTGTGTAGATTATGTATCATGTGTTTTATTCCCTGTAGGGTCTTTCTAATGTTTTACATTTAACCAACTTGGAAGTAGAGCATATTCAACTAGATTACTCATGTTATGGCTTGGTAAAGAAATTTTGTTCTTTCACTGCAAGCTGGTTCTGTATTAGAATTTTCTTTTTTTCACTGAGGAATTTCTAAAACTTGTTGTATTAATGATTACTTGTAAAACTCTTAAGGATCAGGTCTTTAGGCTTTGCAAAGAGTGTGTGTGAACAGCAGAACCTGAATAGTTTGTGGAGCCTGTAATTCTTCAGTGGGTGTCTTGGATCAAGAAGAGGTAGGTATTTCTTTACAGAAACTAATGCAGCATTTCCAGGGTGATGTTTCTGTAGGCAGGCATTGTAGGTACACTGTAAGGTTGTATATTTTTCCCCCTGTATGGCATAATTGCTCACACATAGCCCTGTCATCCTGGGTTGTTTTTTTAAGGTCGTGATTTAACATAGTGTTTATTCACGTATCCAAGTAACTCCTCCCCTGTTGAGCTGCTCAGTAAACCATATGCCTGAGAGGCATCAAAACCAGACCTTTCCAGGCATCTCTTAAAAATAATAAATTAAAAAATGCTATAATTGGAACTTGGAAGTTTTTGCCAAGAGATTTAAAACACTGAATTGTGTGCCAGCCTTAATCATGTTGCTATGGTTCTCTTGTCTCAAAGAGAATGCATTTAGGAACAACTTTATAATCAGTTGATCTTCAGGTTGTTGATTCATTAAATCACCAGGGGCATGCTGTAAAGACTGCTGTAAACTGTGTCCTGCTGTGCAGCAGCCTACATTGTTATTTAATGTATGTAATTTATCTATATATTTTTAAAATTCGGTATTTGTGAGAGTTGCAATGACAGTTGCTACTAAGTATGATAGGAAATAATTATGTTTCTCCTCATGAAAGCTGATTCTGGAGTTGCAGTAGCTTGGCAAACTGGCCTCATGTCTAAGAAGGCCCCAGGAACTTTATATGAATTTGTATTAGAATAAAGATGATGGATAAGGCAACATGTATGGAATGGGCAGACTCCTAATTTGATTGAATTCATTTTCTATCTAGAGACACTTTGAGACAGTGGATAAACAAGCAATTTTTTAATATTCCCAAACTGAATTTGTTTCATCCCTCTGTCATCCAGTGATCCACTGGCTGTGTTAACAGCCACTTTACTGGCTGTTCTCAGAGAAACATTACTTCTTTCCTCTGTGTAAGCTTTGTCTCCATTGATTTTGGTTTGCTTTTTGTTTCTAAGTAATGCTTTTTCATCAAAAAATTCTTATGAAGTCAACTGGGCATATTCTAAAAGTAAGTGAAGGTGCATTTGATGAGATGGGGTTGGCAGATGGCTTGGTAGTTTCTGATCAAAGAAAATGATCACACCATCCTTTTAATCAAAACTTGTGACAATTGGGGATGTTGTACATTCAGTTCAGCTGCCCTGCCTGGCAAATGAAGTACACTGAGCAGAAACCACACAGTAAGAGGACACTGTCATTTGCCTATTACTTATATCCAGTAAAGAATCAGAACTGGGAGGTCTGATGTTCTACTTCACAGTACTAAACTCCTGGGCTACAGGAGGACACATATAGGAGGATACATAATATGGAGGCTCCATATTATTTGAGAAATGATGAATTACAGAACAGTTACTTGGAATACTGGGGTTGGTTGTTTTTTTGGTTGGTTTTTTGGTTGGTTTTTGTGTTTTGTTTGTTTTTTTTTTTTTTTGCTATATTATTGCTGTAAGGTATCTGATTAATTTAGAAACTTGGACCTGCAACTCATTTCTGACAGCCTGAAGCGCTTCTTAGGGAGAACACAAGAACCTTAAAAGGGTCTGAAGCAGAAACAGATCCAATATTCTCACTGTCTTAATAGAGCATAATAAAAAAAACCAAAAACAAACCAACCAAGAGAACAAACATCTTTTTATCGTAGTGGAAATTCTCTTATTTAAAAGAAATCTGCATTTAGTCAAGGGTAGGATCGTTTCAGAATGCTGAATTGTTGGCAAAGGCTTGAAAGAGCATTCCAATTTTGGGATTTAAGTTTTCAAAACCTTGGATTTAATCTCTGAATTTACACTGGTGGTTGTGGCTTGGCACAAAGATGTTTCTTCTTAGGAGACAAGGAGGTGAGTGTGTGTGCATGAGAGATGGCAGAATCTACTGGAAGGTAATTTGTCCCTATTGTTCTTATAAGTGTAGACACTTAACTCTGACCTACGTGTAAGATGTTAGATGTCATTATTATTGTTAGTGGTAATCTGGGGGGGGTGTGCCAACTAAATGAAACAATTTAATCTCTTTTAAGAAAAGTTAACTTGGATTTTAAGGCTAGAAATTTCACTATGTTAATCTGTCATGATGTTCCATATAATGTAAGGCAGACAATTTCATGCATGATTAAAATATCAAAAATCATTGGTTTTGGTTGAAACAACCCATTTTTTAGAAAGATTGTTTTGATTTGACAGTTTTGATTTTCAGATGTTGGGCAGTGGGAAATCTGCCACATTCCTGGGCAAGTTCTAAAGTTTTATATTTACAAATGCACCTGAATATTTCTTTTTCTCTGAATTAATTTTGTGTTAGTCATCCTGTGATGGGTTTTGCTTTTCTGTTTAATGCTGACCTATGCCTCTGGTGCTCTCAAGATTCTTTCAGCGTGTGGTTTGATACCTTGTGGTCTGCCATGATATCAGTGAACAACATTGGGTTTTGGATCCGTCTGCAAGAGGTGAATTTTCCCGACCTTGATTCATTCCTCTTGTCCTTCCAGAGAGCTTTTCAGTTTTTCAAATTCCTCTTAGAAGCCTGAATGTCATCAGAGACTCCATTCCAGTTCTAATCACACTGACTGTTGCAGGTTACCGTTTCCTGGCTGCTGTGACCTGTGGCTGTAAATCACCCCGGAATTCCTTTGTGCTTGTGGTGTCTTAGTGGGGAACACGCACCGTAAAACCGAAACGACATGGATTGAGAGGTATCTGTTCTGGTGTGTTGTCTTCAATGGCTACAATGATTGCAGTGTACTACTGAAAATGTGAAGACGATCCGGTGTCATCTTTATTAGTACCACGAGATGGCACCATTACATAGCGTAACATTGTCCTCGGGTGCTTGAGCTGGTGACCAAGATTTAAATACATCTGTGGTTGGCTTGACTTCTTCAGAGCAAGGTTCAGGGAAAGGAGAATGAGGGTGTGGTACAGCTCGTCTTGTGTTTGCCATCTTGTGTTCTGTCTGAAGGGTTTTATCTTCAAGGTTGAGGTTTTTAAATATTTGTGAAGCCAGAGTGAAGTCCCAGAGTAGTGTGAAGTGCAGATGGCACCCAGGCTGTGTCTCTGTACCCTTGTCTCATTGGGAAGCCTGGGTAGGACTTCTGGTTGTATTTCATGGTTTCCCAATACTAAATGATTCTCTGCTGAGATAACTTCAACATCTAATTTTCTGTTTCTGACCCTTGTTGTCAACTGTGTACTTTGCTTCAGAGTACCATTTTTTTTTCATGTAATAACAGCTGCAATATAATATCCTGTAAATGTTCTTAGCATTAGAAAAGCAGGGGTCATCTATATTTGCCCTAAAGACCAAGATTCTTTCTTTGCTGCTATGTTTAATATGTGACCATTCCAAAGTTCAGAAGACCTGATTAAGTAAGCAAAATATTTTTTTCATTTTTAATTTCTTTTAAATGTTTGGTTTAATTCATACAGTAAAACTTCAGTGTAAAGGTGAAGTTGCACCTTACAAGCAGTTTGTCATCCTACTCAAAGACTGTAATGCAAACATTTCAAAGCATACTCTGTTCTTTCACTTGCCCTTGGTAAGCTCAATGCTAACTCTATTTTTGGGGTGATTTCCCAGTCCTCTGGGCCTGCAGTATCACACTCCATGATTAGTGTGGTGTGATATGTCTGTCTGCTAAGTGGCAGGAGCTCTGTGCAACTCTTATAGTAACTTGGGATACTCCTATCAGTAACTTGGGATAATATCATTCCCTCCCATCTCTGTGACTACATTAATGTATTATGTAACACTCATGGACTGCTCTTGAAGGATCTGCCAGAAGTCAGCTTACAAAACATTCTGATGCCTTCTTTCTGCTGTGGTTTTTGTGTAAAAAAAAAAAAGTTAGAGGTTTAGAAATACAAATTAAAGACTTGTAAATAACCACTGTGCACTTGCATTACTTGGTTATGAGAAGGGAGCCATCCACAGGATTGCCTTATAAGTAGGTGCCAAAGTAGGAAAAAACCAGCTAACTTGTCTGAACTCGTTAGTCTGAAAAACAGACTAACTTGGCACCTTTGCATTGACTGTGTCCAAACAAAGGCTCAGTGACATCCTCAGAGCTGAGTGCCTGGCTGACGTAATTGGGATTGATTCCATCTACCTGACCCATGCTCCTAAAGAAAGCCTTGGCAGGTCAGTACAACACAACAATTGATTGGGAGTCATTTAGGGGTGTTCAAATCACGTTTTAGTGCCCTTTCCGATGGATGGAGAGGTGAGGAAAGGGTTTAAGTGTTGTTACCTAACTGGATCCTTAACATCTGTGTAACAAGGATGTTGCAGAAACAGACAAAATTAAGATGTCCAAATAGTTTTCCTGCTTTGTCAAATCACTTGCTCAAGTGCATAAACAAGAATACATCCAGCTATAGTTAGTTGTTTGCTATTGATGTAGAGCTTCCTTTATATATCTCTTGTTACAGATGAGCATGCACTAAAATTTAAGTACACAGAAGACAAAATTAGGAGTTTGTAATTAGCCTGCTTTTCAATTTGTTTCCTCTTGCAATCCAACTTGATGGTAAAGTCTTACTTTAATCTTAAGTTTGCCTTAGACTTTATCCTTGCTTTATTGAATTTTTCTCTCTTGAAGGTTGTTGGATTGGTTTGGTTTTCTTTTTTTTAAGAAATGTTTTTGGTTTTAATTTAAACTGAAGGCTTTATTTTTGGAAGATCAATAAACTCCATCTGGAAGAATTTTTTTCTCCCAACCACCTGACACTTAGATGAAGTTGAACTTTTTTTTTAATTCTCAGGGTGGAGATCAGAGGTTGCATTCACCATGATGAGTACATTTGGGGATGTCGGTATTCATTCACCAACATCTGATTTGAAAATTAATAGCTCAGCCTCTCTGGACTGTGGTATGTTAAAGGTCAGGGTCCATGAGAAGGGGAAACACTTTGGAGCTCTGTGTGCCCTCTGGTCAGCAGGAGTGGCCTTGGTTTAATGACTAATTTCATGCTGCCTTTAGAAGATACAGATGTGCAGCATACCATCAGTCCTCCTACCTGTCTCCCATCTTTCTGCAAGGGAAGAAGAAGAGAAAAACCTTCCTAAAAGGTGATAAGCATCTTAACACAGATGCATTTTAGGTAAATGCTGTCTTCAAGCTGCATGACATGAGAGCTGTTTCTCTTGTGCTGCATGCAGAGCTCATCTGCTGTAATACAGGCTGAAATGCTGCTTTTATCCTTGTTTGCGTGGAAGGTTGGTGGGTAAATCAATTGTAGTGAAAGAGGTATTGTCCCTCTTTGCTCTATGTCACAAGCACAAATATCTTCCTTTTAAAGTGTCTCTTGGTAGAAGCCAAAGCCTTTGGCACATGCCACCTCTGCTAGTTTGACCTCTTTTGTGCATCTGGAATGGAGGAGCAGCTCTGAGAAGCACAGAACAAAACCAGCAAAATAGCAAGAGAAAAGGTCAAGAAGGGGTCTTGCTCCCTGTAGACATCAGAAGTTTCTGCAAGATGATATTTAGCATGTCCTGCCTGAACAGTTAAGGCATCAAAGACACCAGCACTTCGATAGGTAATATCCTTGTGACTTGTCAAATAGCTCGTAAAGCACGTTGCTCTGCCATGCTGGGGATGGGAGGGAGGGACCTTATGTCTTTCTACTCATTGAGGTAACTGAGACTTAAGAGCTTCAGAGAGCCTTTGGCTTCCAACAGATGGATGTACCATGCTGTGCTCTGTCCTTGCCTGGCTTTTGACTTGCAGGCCTAACCTTACAGCGCGGTGCTGCGGCCCTACAGAGGAACAAGAAGGCAGGTTTCTACCAAAGCTAGAGCTTGCATTAGTTATGAGCAGTAGAAGGGCTTGATTTTTGCCTCTGTATCTTTGCCTGGTCCCAGCCTTGCAGTGACTCACTTTCAGACCAGCCAGTCTCTTTGATGCAGCATAATTAAAATGACAGAGCTCATTCCCTGTCCCCTCCAGTTCCAGCAACGGGTTCTAAAGGGGAGGTAGGACATGCTCTCATAATTCACCTCTCAACTTAGCAGGGTCAGGACAATGTCTGTCCTCACTGAGAGGAAAAGCCACTGGTATTCAAAGGCAGGCAGCATTCTGCTGCTCAGGACCCAGAACTGCTGGGAAATGCAATCTTGGCAGCTGGAGTGTTCCGTGTAGTTGTAGCAGCGGATTGGTGTAACTGATCAGATAGAATCATCTTTGCCAAATCCCATGGTTGAACCCCTGCCCAGGACAATAAGCTCATATGGTGATGACATGGGCTGAGTTGTGTTCTTCATTATTGTTATAGATTTTTCACAGTCCCCTGGTTTCATCTGCGATTTTTCATGCACAGGCGCAGTTCTGCTTCTCTCATATCCTGCCCAGGAGTAACATGGAGCTTCAGATGAGTCTGCTTTCCCTTGCAAAATCCTGCTAGTATCTGCAATCAGCTCAAAATTACTTACCCCAGATTCACTTGTCTTTACTTAAAAATAAACACAGGCTGCCAAGTTTTGTATGTAATGCCTGAAAAAAAAAAGAATTAAAAAAAAAGAAGAAAACAACTAAGTGCAGAACAGAACTCAGTTGATACAGAGGCATGTGGTATAATGTCAGCTTGGCTAAAATCTTCCCTGAACACTGAGAATCATCCAGGGTGAAACTCATTGTGTTGCTGCCTTGCTCATACAGCCATATTGGTGCACATCAGTCTTGCCTTTCTGGCCACGGCCTCTGGGTAGTTTGAGCCCCACTGGGTCCCATTGGTGGATGTTTATGGGATACAGCATCCTGTGCTGTGTGTTGCAGCTGAAGGAGCAGCTTGAACCCAGAGATGATCAAGCTTAAGTTAGTAGCCAACTGATAGCACCACTTGTTGAGAAATGCTGTTTGAAAGTGTGGATTCTGGTGCTGAAGAGTAAACTCATTGTAAGCAAAAATTATCCAAGATATATTTTGGGCTTCAAAGGAATTTAATAAAGATTTCCAAGTAATTTGCAAAGGCACAGGTGACAGCTTCAGCAAGATGATGGGTTAAGGAAGACAGTGAGACTGTTGGCTCGTAGAAAGGGGGGTGATGAATTAAAGCCTCTTTGTGGAACTAAGTCTCTTTCTCAATCAAACTGTAGTTTTGACCTTCCTAATTAATGTTGTTTTTCTTCTCACTGTAGTGCAGGCTGTCCTAGCCTGACCTATTGGCTCCCAAGATAAAAGAGGTTAGGTAACCCGAATGGAGAACCCCTCTACTGGCTTATCCAAATCTTTACTGAAAGTGTGATACCCATGAGCACAAATAGAACAACACATCTAAGAATTACGTATCTGGGAGTTTAAAGGAGTGGGGGAGTAAAAAAAAAAAAGGAAATAAAGTCTCTGTTGCTTTGAGGTAATTTTAAAAACTGAAACTGAATAGGTCAATACCCCTTAAGCTTTTTGGTCTTTAATTCTCTTAATGGTATGGCAGAAATCGTTAATTGTATTATTAAAAAAGCTTTGAAGACTGTATTAATGTAATGTGACCTTGGATCAGTCAAGATCACATTTTCATTATGATTAAAAGATTCCTTGTCCTGAAACATTGATCTCATCTTCAGCTGAACGTGTCGGAGGGAGAGGGGATGTTTCCACAGAGCAGTAGATGGCAATATTGCATTTCCTTCTGCATGGCCCTGCTGGAAATGCTCACCTCAGAAAGGGGCCGTGAACTTTTTCCCTCAGCTTCCAAGAGCTTACATAGTATATTAAATATTCCAGAAGCAAAATGATTCCAAGTTCTGTTTTGAATCCAGATTTCCACAGTGACTCAGTTATGAATTGCAGTGCCTGAAGTGCATGCATGATCCTGCATGCCCACTCTGAGAATGGACATGTTAAGAACCATGAACATTGTCTTGTAGCAGGGATTCAATGTGGTCATATATAATCCCTGGAAGTAACATCTTCCCACTCAGTTATGGGGATTTTTCTTGCTTTTTGGTGGTTTTTCCACTTCTGCATCAGGAGAGTGAAAGCGTTATCAGCCAGCTTAGCTTAGAAAAGTACCGAGCTAATACATTGTCTTCCTTTCTACTGTAATATTTGGACAGACCCTTTACAGCAGGTCCTGTAGAAGATGAGAAGAGCCACTTTGCAACGAGCTAGGAATGAGGAAGGTTTGTGTTACAGGGTCTCACTCACACCGCCTGTGCTGCGCCCTAATGTGCTGTGCTGCTGAGTAGGCGGACAAGGGCTTCGGAATGAAAGTGACATCTGGGGTCAGCGATTTATGAAAATGAAATACACTGTGGCAGCTCGAAGATACAGTGTATGTAAAGTGCTACTCCTTTGTTGTCCTGTGGGCATATGCCATGTGTCTCCACAGTTCTGTGAGGTACCAAGGTAATTGCCTTAAAACTCCTTGCTACACAGGGTGTTGCAGGATGCTCGTACACACACTAAGTGATGGGAAGCAGAGGGGTGCGATGGCTGGTGTTAAAGCTTCAGTGATGCTGACTTTTCTATAAATAACTGCTGTCTGCTGTAATTGGTCACATCACAGTCCATGGTGATCTTTTATATTATTGCTGGCTGCTGGAAAACTCCCGGAGGCGTAAAATAGATACCAGGAAGATCCTGCACCCAGCAGTGTGTTTCCTCATGCGGCACAACAGAGTAAAACAGAAATAGTGTTTACAAGGAGCTGATGAAGAATTTTCTGCAGCAGGAAGGATGGGGAGGGGAAAAAAAGAAAAAAAAAAAAAGAGATTGCACCTCTGAAATGATAGCAGCAGGTTGTCTCTCATGCAGGATATTGCTGGGTCTTGTGGAAAGAGAAAATCTTCATAGGGCTTCTAGTGGTGCGGTGAATGGGTATTATTATTTGCCTCTGACTGACTTATGGGTATTTTTTTGCTCTCCATAAAATAACAGTGTCTTGCAAGAAATTGAAAAGTAGAGAGAGAAAAAAAAAAGGAGGTACTTGCCTTGTGTGAGATGTATGGGGAAAAAATGTGTAGTGGTCTCTGTGCTGAATGGTTGAGAACACTTCACAGACCAAGAGGACCGAATGCTACGTGCCACCTTCCCTTAAATGCAGCCAGCTTGGGGTGCAGCACAACACTGAGGTGAAGCTGCCCAGCATCAAGAATCAATGTTTTTCTTAAGGAAGGGCAGTAAAGCTCTACAGTTAGATGTTTGGGAAAGCATTTGAATGGAAAAGGTTGACTTGCCAAGCTCTGCTGTGTAGTGAGCATTTGAAATAACTATTCTGAGAACTGGGTGTTGTAGGGAACTGCTACAGAACTGTGGTTGCTCTAAGGTGAGGTGAGTGTGGGGGGTGTGCGTGTGTTCCTGCTTTGTTTCTACCTCTGCCCTAAGGTGCATTTGCCCCTCTCTAACACACAGTGTGGTACCCTACATGCATTACAGAACTTGTGCTTTGCTGGCCTCATAAAAGCGTTGCTCATGTTGACAAAGAATTTATGAGAACTGAAATCTTTCCAGCATTACATAGAAGCTGGCACGGAGAACAGGACTGTGGAGGGACTTGTCAACAGCCTCACAATTGACTTTTGCTGACTGATATTTCAAGATTAGGTGCTATTGTAAGACATTTCATGAAAGAAAGGATTGCTGTGATATCTTAGCTTCTGTCTTGGCTATTTGTTCCTGGTGGGAACTCTTTGGTTCCAGCAGATTGGTCCCTGGTGACTCGGAAGAAGCATTGTAAGTCCACATAGCTTTGGGTCAGACACCCATTCTCCTTCAAAATATGCCAGGAAAGTGTCAGTGTGACAGAAATGGGGTATAAAGTCTACAGGGAAGTGAACAGCAGGATGCCTTCGTGACCCAAGCAGCCCCACAATGTGATTCCTGGAGCCTGGCTTTAAACAAGCTGCACTGCTTGCTGTATAAAGGCAGATAGACACAGTATGAGAGCCACTGCTTGCTAATGAACAAATCGAGGCATGAATTTGCTCATCCAGGAAAGAATTCACGTGCCATGATTGAGCAGGGTACCTAGTTGTGGTAGGACTTCAAAGCAATGAAGAATCTGGCCTTAATGCAGCTCAACACTTGAGTAAGATGAGACTAGAATAAGGGTTTTGTCTGTTGATCTTCATCCTTGGTGACAGCCCTGCTACATTACAGTATCCTGAGGGACCACTTCGTACTGGGGGGAGAAGACAATAAAAATAATTATATTTGGAGAAGATTTTGGTCTGCAAACTGAAGTATAAAAGCTTTTCCTCACCATCTACTTTTGAGAACCTGGCACCAGAAGAGAGCCCCTTCAATCTTCTGAAGTCAAACTGGTGCTTTGCCTGCTTGTCTGTGCACCTTGCAGAAAGATAAAGGTAGGCTGGTGAGACACCTTCTGCCTCTTTCTCTCATTTGAGTAGTTCCATCTCATTCAGATGACTAATTCTTAGTAAGATTAACTATATTTGTGGGGAATTTCAGCTCCTAGATTGCTGATGTAGAGTTAGAATTTTGTTTCACTAACGGGCTGTGTATTTTTTTTTCTGCTTTTCTCTACAGGTTGCAGGGAGAAGAAATGAACAAGCTCCTCTGACACCAGTTTTCACCATGACAGTAATTTGAGTAGAAGCAGCTTTGCCAGCAAATAAATAAATAAATAAATAAATAAAATATGAAAAGCTTCGGATGGAGCTGCCATGTTCATTCTTGTTTCTAAAGCCCCCACAGGCCATGTCACATATGTGGGTCAGGAGGTCTATCGATTATGTGTCAGACCCTTAGGTGTCAGTAATCAATAACACTAACCTGCAGAAAATGCAGCAGAGATTTGCTAAACCAACTCTTCACATTGTTCTTTTTCTTCTATTTAAGTTTTCTGTGCCTCACTAAAAATACCAGGATGCGTACCAGCGAAGGCAGAGGAGACATAAACATCATTTGGCTGCCAACTCATTTACTGTCCATTTTCATCTGATTCTGCTTCGTTCTTGGTGAGAAGGCAGGATGAGGAGGGGCAAGACAGGAAAGGGTATTTCCAACTGAATGGCTTCTGAGAAGTAGAAATGAAAGTGATTGAGTTGGGAGGACCTAAACATTTTGACCCTGACAGCTTATTAATATTTAACAAGGTGCCAGATTTTTCTTTGACACTGGAAATTGTTGCGACTGTCTGTCTCCAGCAGACTGAATCTGCTTTCTCAGTCCACCATATCTAATGTACCTGCCTCCAATCTTGAATAGTTCTTATTCACAAATGCTTTCTTTATTTGCTATTTTTGCAAATAAAGAAGGTAGCTTGGCAGATTAAGCTGTGAATTTTTTCATTCAAACTCCATATCTCTTTATGTTCTCAATGGGGCAGTGAGTAGACTGTGGTTTCCTTGTGTTTACTTGTGGTTTTTAGAATCGTTCCTCAAATAACTTTTAACAAAACATTTATTTGCCTTCTTAGTTGGCAGATTGCTTGTGAGCTGTTCACTGTGACAGTTACGTCTTTTTAAATGTAAGCAGCTCTGATGAGATAAATACAACAATTTGGAATTTGTATACTTATTTTTATTTGTATTAATGCAATATTTCAAGATGCTGTATGAAATTTGGATCCTACTGGGGGTAGGAGAGGAGCCTACACCATAAAGATAATGCAGCATCGAACGAGCAATACTCAATAAAGGAGATGAAGAGGAGAAAAGATCTTTATGTATTATTTAGGTGGTCTGCATCCCCACTCTTTTGGTGCCTGTCTCTGTCTGCATTATCTGCGTGGATTAGCTTCCTCATATATATGATTAGACCTAAATGACTTTTACAAGGTCATGCAGAAAGTTTTTGTGGTGGAGTTAGATAATGAATCAGTTTACAAAATCTCATTTCAGGATATGTCTTTTTTTCTTTTTAAAAAAAAAGGATGTTCAATTGTCTTTTTAAAAAAAAAAGATAATTGACCATCCATAAGCATTTACTCCCAATTAAATCCATAAAAATTTAAATTTTTCTCTTTGCTAAAGAGTTAGTTTTGCGTCAAATTGACAGAGATGATTCCCCAGATTGGAGTTGTTGAGTTTGGCTTTAGGAATTTCCAGTCACAACCATGAATTCTCTATACTACTTTTGTGAATGCTCCACAACATGGGTGTAATGGTTTAGGTATTTAGGGTTGTCTTTTGGAAATACTTGTCCATCTGCTTTTGTCACTGCACCCCAAGACCAATGTCAAGGAACTTCTGTCTTTTTGGGTTGTTTGAAGAGTAGTCCAGAATATCTTTTAACATACTACTATTTTTCTGCTCCAGATGCTCTGTAAAGTCTGATTCTGGTAAATCATCTCTTCCCCTTAATAGAACTAGGCAAACATTTGGTGATTTAAGTTTACAATGTGTATTTATGCCTTGCCGTTGGGGAATCGGCTTCCGTTTTTGCATTTAGAAAGTTTTAAAATGAAACCTGAAAAATATTTTCCCTCTCTTTACAATGTTGAAATTGCAAAGCACCCTGTTGCTGCCTTGAGCTTTCAGCATTGTGTAAAATCAGTCATTTCAATGATAATCCACTTACAACTGTGCTCAATTACCCACTTGTGCTGTGAGTTGCCAAGTATTTGCCTAGTTACAGAGGATAAAACCTATTTGGAAAAAATGGGTAAAAAGTGAATGCCAGGAGAGGTAAACCTGGAGGTAAAGGCTATCAGGGGAGGAGGAATACTTGAAGTTGAGAATGGAAGCACTGGAAGAGAGATGGACATAAAGAAGAAATACGGTAAATGCTGAAAAACCTGAAAATCATGAAAGAAAAAAAAAGAAAAAAAAGAGGATATATGAAAGCAGTGTGGTTTGGTGGGTGAGGTCTGCTCTAGCAGATGGAAGAAAAGATTTATGCCCAGCTTTGCACATGAACTTCTGGGTGACTGTGGACCATTTGTATCACCTCCTTGTCCTCAGTTTCACCTTCTTTAACACGTGTCCTGTGGTACTTACCCTCCTCTGAGATGCATGGATGGGAAAGGCTAGACAAGAGCTACAGTAACACTGGTTATTCAGATTTATTGTTTTTCCTTTGCTAAGCCAGCATTTAGCCAATGGCACTCTGCCCTTTCACTTGTAGGAGAACTAAAAACCTAAAGAAAGAAAAACACACTGCTCCTCAGCTCTCTTTCGGGAAAGGAGGGAGGCTTTTAATTATTTAAGCATCTCCTTTTCATGTTGCTTCTGGTTTTTGAATCGTTATCGTTGTTAAGGCTATAGGCTCTACATAAATCATTTAAATAAATAATAAATAAGTCATATCATTAAGTAATACACTGGTATTATTTATGGCTGTAGGGAGAGGGTAAGAGTACTGCAGATAAGATTGTGTTTAAAATGAAAAGAAGCCTTTGTTAGGCTCATCATTTTGAAATCCACGTTCTGGAGTTAAGCCACTAGCTTTTGGAATCTGCCCTGAGATGTGAATTTGCTCTGAAAGAATTATCCACCAAGTTGAGTATCCCTGATTCTGCTGTCTGTTGAACACAGTCCTGTCTCACAGACCTCCTCTTCCTCTCATGCCTTCTTCTAACAAGAAGGACCAAAGTTTTTTTTTTGTTTTTCACAGCATTTCGGCATCGTGGCGTGTTGAGTGGTGATGCTGTCCTGGGCAGACACTGCAGCCTTGGGGGCTTCACAACTCCTCAGGTCCTACCACAACACACGTGGAGCATTGCCTCCAAGTTATTCCTTTGTTTAAGTGGATGAAGGCCTGATACTGGGCTGCTCTTGAAGTGTCATCTCACAGTTTTATCACTGAAATCCTCTCTCCCTTGGTAAAAGCAGAACTAGTAATTTCAAGTTGAAATTTGTACATATTTATAATACATACTTGTAAACACAGGAAGGTATCAGTTCAAAATCTTGTTACTGAAATGAAAAAATCAATTTAATTTTTAATATCTTGTAGTTAATTTGTATTTTTGCTCTGAATTTTTGTTTAATTATTTTTCCTTGGCTGAATTTTCCACACAATTTGAGTGTTTGAAAGAATATTTTTTTCCCAGCAAGTCTTGCTCATGGCTAATCATTGCTAAGGGGCCAGGGACACATCAGTTCTGTGATTTGGTAAAAAATAAGCAAGACAATAACAGAAGAATTATCAGTGGGTGGGATGAGAAGTGTAATTTTATCAATAATTATGTTTCTGTGCAGGGTGTATTGAACTGGTACCTTTAAATCTTTAACTGTTTTTTCAGGAGGACTTATGCTTCTGTGTATGAAGACTGGTGAAGACTGGTGCATGGTGATAGTGGCATTCCCCACCACACCAGAGTGAAGTCTTCAGTGAAACCTGCCTCGTCTGCAGTAGTAAAGTAAGTAAAACTGTGGGTGCCTTTTAGTCTTGAGAGACAAGACCAGGGGAATGAGTTGGGCCAGGACCTGGTTGCTCTGGAGGGTTTGAGGGAGAAGTGGAGTAGGACCACAAGGGACAGCAGAAGGAGGCTTTATCCACAGTGGGCACCTTGGGCCAGCTTTGGTGGGACGCATACCAGTTTTGATCTGGAAGCAATGGGTGTTTTCTTCCTAGGGTCATGCTGAATTTTAGAGTGTGCAGGGTGCACAAAGACTCAAGGGACATAGACCATGAAAACAGATGAGCCTGACTGCCATGTTGTCTCCACTCTCAAGAGAAACACCTGGTCTTTAAACCCACAGCAGACTCCCACCACCACATGCTGTGGTCCAGTATCCCGTGGTGGAACGCAGCTCGTTGAGAGCACATAGTGCTGCTGTCAAGTGTCCTGCATTAGCAGAAAGACAGGAACAGTAGTGCTGGTCACCAAGCAGGTAGTGAAGTTGTAGTAGCCACAAGTAGGGAGTAGAATGGACAATATATTATTGTAACTTCACTGAACTCATCCATGTTGATCCTGTTTATACCTCATTATTGCTTTGCATTTTCCCAGGAATATTTTTTTTCTTAAAAAGGTAATCAATTGAATTTCAACTTCAACTTCAAGCATCTACTTGAAGTTCTAGGGGAACTATGTGGTAGGACTTACCTTCTCCTGTATAATTGAGGAGTATAGGTTTCCACTGGCAAGTCTTGTCTTAAGGATGTATAAACACAGTTAGCTGGCCTTTGCTTTGAATTAGCTAGGTGGACCTGGCTCCAGTGAGGTGGAAAAACACTGAAGTTACTTTTCCCCTAGGGCAGGATCCATCCAACTTATTGCCAGTGAGAAATACCACCAAGTCAGCATGACTAACATTTGGAAACTCAGTGCTGTCCTTACCCTTAGTGCAAGTCCCCAGCTGGGACTTCAGCTCGCTGCACTTAGAGGCAGAGGTTCAGTGCACTAAAGCAGTAAATGCATTTAGCCAGCATACTTTCTGATCCTCTCACCCAGCCCCACCAATCACTGATGTCTTTTCCTCCTGCTTATTTTAAATTGGCTTTAATTTTCTTTTAAATAATTCTTAAGTGTGACTTTTTCAGTACAAGACTGGGAACTATGACTAATTATAAAATCATTACATGATTAAACTCAATTAACTTCAAATAACCCTTGAAATTTGCTTAATGTCAGCCCTTGGCCCTGCTTGAACCAATAAATATTGCTCACCTTCTGTAATGGGTATGAAAAAAGGTGGTTGCAGAGCATGATCAGAACCAGCTGAGTCAGAGAATGGCCTTACACAACAGGGTTGAACTGGTCCCAGAAAGTTGAATACTGCCACATCAAGAAGGGGATAAGAGTCATTGTCTCCTAATTGGGGTATTTTTTCCCCAAATATTTTTCTCTCAAGTAATAAAGCTTTGAAAATCCTTTTCAGCCTTACATTCAGTGGTCCCAATCTGCTTTGCAAATGTTAATAAGGGTTAAACCTCACAAAACTGCCAAGGCATGGGAAAATACTGTCATCCCCATTTAGACAAGGGATCCAAAGGCATAGATGAGTGAATTGCACAAGGGTCAGTGGCAGGAGCAAAATCCTAAGAGTTCTTATGATCCTATTTTATATTTTAGCTCTTCCTCACATGATGCTGCAAGTTTCATATAGGTGTATGAGAGAAAGGGTCTCCTCTCAGTCACTGGGTACATGTGGTCACTGGGATTTTTGGGGTTGGGTGTTTGGTTTGGTTTTTAAATTTAGCTTGATGAGGGCATCTCTGGATCCAGTCTGTCTTACAACTAGATCCTGGCAAGAGAGCTGGCAAAAGCATGTGGAAGAACCCCAGCAGCTGTATTTCAGAGTTCAGTTCCTGTGAGGACAGAAGGGGATGTCATTACTGCTGCTGTTCCTGGCAATCTGCTCTGATTGGGGAACTGGAGCTGACAGTAGCATTGTTCTCACTGAAGGTAGAAGGTAGAGCATGGATAGAATTTTTCCAGTAGGTAATTACATGGGCATGGTAACTAGACACTCATAAAGATGTCTGATCATCTACTCACAAACATCCCTTCTATGGTGTGCTGGCCATGAGGTGTCCTCAGAATTTATTGACTTCCAGTCCTTTTCCATCAGAAACCTCAGCATTCTTGATGGGTCCTGCCTGAAAATGTATTGAGAAGCCACTTGGTGAAAAGATTTCACTTCCCCCACACCTCTTTTTTCTTTTTTTTCCTCTCTTCCTTCTTTTTTTTTTCCTGGAGACAGCACATAGCTGCACAGTTGCTACTGAAATAATAGTTGTGAACTGGCTCCTAAGGAGCAGAGCAGTTGTTTATTGCACCTATGTGCAATAAAACACTGTCTTTGGTCTTCAGATTTTTGGACACAGGATTTTTTCTCCATTTACGATGAATATGAGTGGATCATCCATGGGGACTATTAATAGACTCTCCTTTTTCTTTTGATTGCTGGGACTCCTGTAGCTCTTCATAGAATCTTGAAGGACATCACATGAGGTCTCAACCAATTTATTAAACAATGGAAGTAGTGAGAGAGAGAGAGAATGTAAACACTTATCCCTAAACACGAGTGTTTATATCTGCAGCTTGTTGTTTGAGTCTGGTTTCATGGCTGGGAGTGCCCTCAGGTCATCATTGAGCAGCTTGTTCGACTGTGACTTCTGAATGATGAATGTCTCCACTTAAATTACAGATCACTACCCCATAACAAAAATTGTCACTATTATTGGCCTCTGCAGGGGCACCAAAGGGTGACTGGACATTGGTGGAGGGCTTCAATGCTGCTCTTTCCCTGACAGTAAATGGAATTTTTTCAGCAGTCTGTCCCATAGGATGTGTGGTGGGAAGTTTGTCTCAGCACTTCCCATTCTGTCTTTTTACTGGAGACAGGGTTTTCCTGTGTGTGGTACTGCTCGTCACATTAGGTGGGGTCAAAAGCTGAATACTTGGATTTTTGACCTTTGCATGAACCCCCCAAAAACAAGGAGAAGGAAATAAGTTCTACAGTGCTCTCTCTAGTACTTGAGGATGGATCTGAACATCAAAGGATGGGTAGTTCAGAAAGACAGAGACACAGTTGTACTCTTGAATTGAGAAGACTGTATAACTTCCCCTCGTGTCTTTGGGGGGACATGACACCTCCCCCACGTGTCTAGCTCATACTTGCTCTTTATATTGTGTTGCTCCTTTGGCAAGTCCCAGTAAATACAATTTAAAAGAAACAAGTTGGGGTGCAAGATGTCTGGAAGCTGAAGGGACCATTATGTTTAATTTCTTGCATTAAAACGGTTTGCAGGCTGGAATTAGTTTACATATGTCTGTCCCCCTGTTTAGGCAGACAAAAAGCAAATTGTAGCAGACTGCCTATTTTGTATCTACATACTGGGGGGCAAAGTGAAGCCCTAAGTTCTGTGTTCCCCTCCCTGAGCCCATATAGCAGAATCCACGATGGTGGGTGTGTGGTGTGAGGGCCGGAGCGTGCTGCAGGCTGTGCAGAGTGGAGCCAAATATCTGTCACCAGTTTGCTCCCAGCAGCCTGCAGACCTCTTGGCTTGGCCTGCCAAGAGCCAGTGGTTATACCTCCCTGCTTCCCCCAGTAGATTGATTTTGACCCTTAACATCCCCTTCCACCTGCTAATTGCTTGATCGCGCTCACCCAATGCCCCTTCCGCCGGCAGTGCCCTGGTTTTGTCATTCTCCCGTTCTGCTGCTGCTCTCTCCACCTTTTGGTTATTTGTTCTCAAACTCCCTCCTCCAGCTGCCCATCCCAAACACAGTCATTAATATCCAAAATCTATGGATAACCATTTCTTTTTTTTTCATTTTGCTGAGTCCCAGCTATCTGGTCTTTAATGCCTACTGGTTGATGGGAGCAGGGGCAGGTGTGTGTGTAAAAATCTGTTTTTTCTCTTTTAATTTGTGCTTTGTTGCTGCTGGTTTGACCTTTAATCAGGTGCCTGGCCGTTGTTTGCTTTCTGATGCTTTTTACAGAATGGTCCCTTGTAAATATATACAGAAAGGGCAGAGGAGTAACTGGAGATTGTAGACCACTCTTTTATTTCCTGGGAGCCTATTAAAGGCAGTTTCCAGTTTATCCATCCATCTCTTTGTCAAGTTGTCTCCCATGTCCATCCACTTGTGCATTTATTTAGTGGCAGCATTAGCTACTGCATCATCCTCTAGGATTGTAACAGTGTGTTTCAGATTAAAGCCAGAGATGCAAAGTGTGCTGAGCCCATTATAAAAAAAAATAAAATAAAAGGGCTTTCCTTGATGGCATTTAGCTCAATAAACACAGTTTGTCAGAGATGTCTTTATCTCCTTACATTTAAGCGATTAAATGTTGGTAAAAATAGCTTCAGAAATAAAACATGAAGAGAGCTTCTGGCAAAGCCCTGTCCAGTTTAATTCATACATTAAATATTTGCTAGTAGGGTCAAAAGCTGAATGCTTAGATATTTTGCCCTTTGAGTGAACCTAGCTAAAATAAAGACAAGGAAATCAGTTCTGCAGAAGCTGTCTCCAGAATACTAGGATCAATTTAAACATCAAAGGATGGCGAGATCATACAGACAGACAGCCATATTATTCTGCACAATTAATACTCAGAGAGGTGTTTCCTGAATTCTGAATCTTGTGCAGGGAAGATAATATTAAAATTTCAGAGTTTTAATTATGTAAAAGACAGTCCTTGATCCTTAGCTCCTGAAAAACAGAACAGTTTATTTTGCATTAATGAATGTAGAAAACATCCCCCAGCCCGATTCTCTGCATTGATGCAATCTTTTTACAGTCAAATTAGCATTTATATTTCTAAAGGTAGTTTTTAGACAACACAATAAATAAATGATATGCTGGTAACCTCCAGATGGATAAGGCAGTGCTCAGACTGCATTTACAATGCAAATTAGCAGCAGATTACATAATGGCCAGCTCTGTTGATCGTGGGCAGCAGCGAACAGGGAGGGCTGAGCGATGCTCTGGGTCCAACCCTGGGTTTCACACCCCTGTGAGTGCTTTGTGTCTGGGGTGGAATGGCTTGGTCAGGGCTTGGCTCCAGAGCACAGCAGGTTTGCACGGAGGGCAGGATCTCTCGTGACCTTCAGATCAGTCTATAGACTGCTAGGTTCAAAGTGTGCTGTGGGTATGTAGTGTGGAGTTAAATTCTGCAAAGGTTTCTCCAAATTGGATCTTATTTGTTTTGGGTTGAGCTCTTTGAGTCCAAGAAAGGAGAGAGCAACAGCCAACTGCTCTGAGCAGCTGGAGATGAAATGTGCCTGAAGCCTGCTGTGAGTCTGTACAACTCCGTGTAGGCTGTTAAACTTATGCTTGGTGTTCCAGTAGTAGCTTTAAGCTGGTTTAATAATTTCTGTATATGCCTTATTTTAATGAGATACTGAGCAGAATTTCAGGATTGAGGTGAATGATTTTTGTAGTTCAGAAGTATCACAAAAATGTGGGATTTTTTTGATGGCTACTAAAACTTCAAACTCAAACTTTCTTTAGACACTTCAGTAAGTGTCTTCATTATTTTTATGTGATTTCAAGAGCTCTTTGGCTTTTAAAAATGATATCATGACTTATTAGGTTACCTAATGTAAGTATTTGTCTTTTGAAAAACCTTAGCCATGATTATTTTCCCACCATGCATCTACAAAATCTGTTTGGGTTTTAAGGAGAGGAAAGTATTTCATGATGTGGATTTTACCACCATACCATTTAGTTTGGGATGGTAAATAGCATTAAGAATGGATTAAAATAAATAAAATAAGGCCCAAGCTCCTGAACTTTTTCTGCTGAAATAAAGGGGAATTTTGTCATTTGCCTTCATTCGATCTACCACAGAAATTCTGTGTGGTGAAGTACGTGGTGTTTGCTTAGTTTGGCTCCTGGTAGTCAATGGAGTGACTTGACTTCAGAAGCAGAGCCTTGTCTTGCTGTACATAATTAACATTACAGTGCTGTAGGTTCTGCATATGAAAATCCAGGCTATTGTAAATTGTGGTTTCCTTGCCAACCATATCTCAGCTCTCACACTTCTGTAGTTGTCTCTATGATGCTTTGTGCAGTATTATTACCCCTCACCTAATGCTGGAGCTGTGTGGATCTGCAGAAATCTGGCCATTATTCTTACCATTTGAAATAGATTAATATGAAAATAAAATTAAAACCTAAGACATTTCACTTCCCAAGTAATTCTATCCTGGAAACATTAAAATAAACAGACTTGACATTGGGAATGTTTCAGAAAGATATTTTTTTGGCAAATGCTCATAGCTAATGAATTTGCATTCATAAATGTAAGCATTTATATTAGAATCGTGATTAAAGCATTAAAATTGACTCTTCTGCCAAACTGTAGGTCATATAGCTTGAATTTCACATTCTGCAGATTTCATACTTTGAGCTATTTGCTTGACAGCAAATTACAGTCCAGGACTTATTCACAGGAATTACTTTCTGGTGAAGTTCAAATGATGAACATATATGTTCCTGTTTGTGGAGAGGGAAGAAGCAAATTTTACTGGCAGTGTGGTTCACTGAACATTACTTGGGCGAGTGGCCACAGAGGAAGGTTTCTTGAATTTCTTCTCTTATTTTTTTTTTCCTCTTTGATTTTTCCCCACAAGATATTGATCTGGCTGGACCTGTGGCTGTGGGCAGGCTCCATTGGATCTCAATGAATTTTCACATGTTCCTGGCAGCATTTTCTGAATTGGAGATATCTATTCAAAATGCCAATAATAGCTGCAAGTAATGACAGAATGAACATACTTGTACTCCGTGCATAAGGTACTAGCAAGACCTGGGTCCTGCTCTGTTCTTGTTGAGACAATTGCTTGCATTGCTTGACTCCATGTTATTTTAGTGTAATATATAGATCAGGAGATAAATCTTGTGTTTTCTTGATCAAGGACACTTTGCACATAGAAGACCTCTCTAATCCAATTTATACCATCCCTGTGTTATCCCCTAGGATGCAGATGGGAAGGCATGAATGGCAGTCTTCCTCATGGTACTACATGGCACTACATCAGGCATAGTGCACCTTAAATCTTGAGGAAAGAGAGCAGGATCTGGCACTACCCATCCCATGGTGGAAACCACCATGTTCTGATTATATAGGTCTCTGTACTGATGTCATAAAAAGGTATTCGTGCCAGAACCACAGCAGCTTTTCTATCTTGAGTGGAACAGTCCTGTGGGGTCCTTTGTGTTCAGTTTTGGGCCCCTCACTTCAAGAAGGATGTTGAGGTGCTGGAGCGTGTCCAGAGAAGGGCAGCGAGGATGGTGAAGGGTCTGGAGAACAGGCCCTACG